>JAZFAU010000302.1:0-62500 GCA_037178615.1 Dione vanillae | reverse complement strand
CAATTCCTTAAAAAATCAAACATTCTTTTAACATACTTAAAATTCTCAATTCCTTTTTATACCCTTACCAAATTTAAAAAAAAAAAATTATTTCTATAAAATTTCCTTAATTACTATCTTCAAAATTTTTTTAATAATTAAAAATAATATTTTAAAATTATTTATATATAAATATAAAATTTTATTTTATATATTTGTATTAAGAATATTGAACGCCTTACCCAAAAAAATTTAGAAAGTTTTGGGGGAATTTGGGAATGTGAAAAAAAAAATTTACAACGGTTTAAAAAGAAAATTTAACGACCTTTAAAGTTAAAAAAAAATGTTCCCCCCGGGTTTTCCCCACTTTTTTTTTTTTGTTTTTTTTGGTGCTTTCAGGTTTATCCTCACAGGAAAAATAAAGGGGAGGGGGGGAAAAAACAACCCCCTTTAATATTGTTAGAAACTCCCCTTGCTCCCCCCCCTGCCCCCTTTCCCCACTCGTCCCCCTTTCCACCCCGGGGGGGTTCGAAAAACCAATGCGTGGGTTTATATGAACCAACCCCGCCTTTCCTAATTTTCCAGAAAAGGGGGAAAAAAAAATAGAAAAATCCTCTTTCCGCGGGGTCAAACATACCCCAAAACCCATCTTTACCATAAGGGGAAAAAAATTAAAGGGGGAAATTTCATCTTTTTAGGGTAACGTACGTTAAAGATTTCCGGCCCATTCGGATTTGCGATTTATCCAACTACCGGCCAAAAAAAGCACCAAAAAGTTGGTTTTCTGTTTCAATTGAAAAGGGTTCGGAAATTTTTTTTATGGAAATTTTCAACCAAATTTCTAAATAAACAATGATTTTCGTTAATATGTACTACTTGTTTTTAATAAATACATAATATTATGTTACGATTTTATTTTTTTTTAACTTCACGCTTTATCCCGCACATGGCAGGGTAGGCAGAGGGAACTGCAGGAACCATACGAACCTAGTGTTAAGACACTCCGTTGCTTAGTCCCTGCTTTCCGCCATTTTCGAGGCATTGCGTGTTGAGTGGCGAAACTCAACGCCGCGCTTTGCCTATATATGTAGTTTCAATTATCCGAACGCCTTACAACAACAATTGGTCCGGTTAATCGAGTTTGCAGTGTAACACACACACACACACACACGCACATACCTGGTTGTGCGTGGCGCCGCGGTAGGGGCAGCGCGCGCACTGCAGCGTGATGGCGGCGCCGCGGCCCGCGCCCCGCCACCGCGCCGCGCCCCCCCGCGCCCCCCGCCCCGCCCGCCGCGTGCTCCGCCGCCTGTTTTATAACATACTTGTATAAAACCCGTCAATCTATAGTACAGATAGATTTATTTATTTATTTATTTATATTTTTATTTATATAATACAATACAATTTCTCTTACGGTGTAACAAAATCCATGTCGGGTTCATCCGTACATTCATTGAGCATTCATTGAGCGCACTCGGAACTTTTAGTACATAAATATAATACCTATAACTATATACTACATTAAATTTTCAATAACTGCAGTTTGTTATATTTATTCCATAACACATATGTGAGGGTAGAAGTTTATAGATTTTCAAATTATGTTAATAATACAATAGGTACTTGTGATGCACTGTTCGGCCGGTCGGCCCGTAAGACCGGTTTTGCGATAACGCATTTAAAAGAAATAACATGTAAATGTAAATAGTAGTATAATAGAGGACCGTCGTGGCGCAGAGGCGCAACGTCTGCCTGTAACGCGGCTAACGCGACGGTTTCTGGGTTCGACCCCCAGTCGGGGAAGATGGATTTTTCTATTTCCATTTTCTTCGCTCTGGCAACTAAGGCAAAGCGCGGCGTTGAGTTCCGCCACTCAACATGCATTGCCTCGAAAAAGGCGGAAAGCAGGGGCTAAGTAACGGAGTGTCTTAACACTAGGTTCTAATAGTTCCTGCAGTTCTCTCTGCCTACCCTGCCATGTGCGGGATAAAGCGTGAAGCTAAAAAAAAAAAAAAAAAATGTAAATAGTGCATATACAGGATGATCCGTTTCCCTTTATGAGATATTAATTTTTATTTTATTATATTCAATATTATTTAAAAAAAAATATTTTTAAGTTTTTCCTTTATATTTTTTGTAAAATTGGAACCCGCGCCTCATAAAAATCGTCCAAGTGAGTTCTTCATCACGCTGCGTCGGAATTCGCATATGGCTCAAACAACTTATTGCATTGTTATTGCTGTTTAAGGTCAATTAATTGTTTCTTTTGAGTAAATCACTTTTCTGATGGCTGCTGCAGCCTGAGTTCAAAAAATAGTGGCGTCGAGTTCCGCCACTCAACACGCAATGCCTCGAAAAAGACGGAAAGCGGGGACGGAGAATGCAGGGACTAAGCAACGGAGTGTCTTAACACTAGGTTCCCACGATCCCTGCGGTTCTCTCTGCCTACCCCGCCATGTGCGGGATAAAGCGTGAAGGTAAAAAAATCTCGAATTTGCTATTATTGCAGCTTAAGTAAATAAACATAGATTGCTTATCTATAATAATAAAAATTATTAATATTTACATATTTTTTTTTATTTTAGGTGTTAAAAACACTAAAGCAAGCATGACGTCATACGGTCATGTAAACATAAGACTAAGCGACGCCACATTATAAGAAGAAAAAATTATCAAGTGAAAAATTTAGTTAAATTAACAAATAAATGACCATTATATTATTTTATTAACATATAAAAACAAAAACAGTGGCGTCCACCAACCGTTTCCGGAGCGAAGAAAATGGAAATACAAAAATCCATCTTCTCTTCACGGGAATCGAACCCACAACCGTCGCGTTTACACGCATACGCTACGCCTCTGCGCCACGACGGTATTAATAAATTATAGAATTAGAAGACCGACCACGAGTCGTCATATTAATTCTATATATTACGTATTAATAATAGCATAATAAATATTTACGATAAGAACATATAGTGTAAATTAAAAAAGGTACAGACCAAGTGTTAACTACATTTAAAAAAAAACACTAGGTTGATTCTCACAGTTCCCTCTGTCTACACTCCAAAAAAAAAAAAAAAAATAATAAAAAATGGCGTCCACTAACCTTATGAGCTGTCAACTCCTTAATAGCGTTACATTTGAAGCTGCACAGCTTGCAGGAGTAGAGGAACAGCTTGAACTGGGGGGAGGCGAGCAGCTCGTGTGGGGGGGGGAGGGCGCTGCGGCGCTTGCGACCACCGGCCGTGGTGGTGGCGGCGGAGCGTGGGGCCAGCAGGGCTCTGGTGGTGGGAGATCAAATTATGTTACTTATATTTTTTTTTTAGCTTCACGCTTTATCCCGCACATGGCAGGGTAGGCAGAGGGAACTGCAGAAGCAATAGGAACCTAGTGTTAAGGCACTCCGTTGCTTAGTCCCTGCTTTCTTCGTCCTCGCTTACTTATATTGTAATAGGTAATTAAAGGAAAAGTCTGAGTAAAAATGTATACAGTGGACCCCCGGTAATCCGGCCCCTGTCTAATCCGGCGCCCCCTGTAATCCGACATCACAGAATTATGTTTGACAATCTTTGCTAATATAGATCACGCAAGTTTGAACAGGTCACAACTCGTACGCGCCACCGCTATTGTGCTCGACGCGTATGCATTCGTTCATTCATTCATCTTAGTCAGTCGTGGAGTGCGTTACCGTCATCAACTATTAAATCGTCTTGGAAAAAGTTATGGCCAGATATAATCACCACTCCTAGCAACGATCCACAAATCAGTGTAACTTCGGAAGTTATAAAACAAGTCTCTACTGAAATACAGATAAGTCCGGAAGATTTTGAAGTCTGGTGCCGTGGAATGGATAAAGAAGAAAGTGTTTTTCTTGAAATGTCTGACGTAGATATCATAAAAGAGGTATCTAATAATACAATAAACGATCAGGAAGATAACGACGACGTGATTGCAACTGCTCCACAAGGCACAGATCAAGACGCAGTTAACGCTTTTGAGCTAGGTTTACAATGGGCTGAAGAGAATGGTACATCCTACAACGAACTTTTACTATTGAGAAGACTGAGGGACAAAGCTCTGATCTCGCGTTATAACAACCTTAAACAAAAAAAATTGATCAATATTTCAAAGCTTCATAATTTGATATATTATTCACTACATGATTTTGATTAATAATTCTCGATTATTTTGGTAGATAAATAAAAACGTAAGCTCTCAATTGTTATTTAATTTACTAAATTCTACTTACATAAATTAAGTCTGATTTGTACTTCAAAGTACATACATATGTACGTATAATATATAGACTCTCGTCATTAGATATGTAATTTGTCGGATTACAAGGTACTCTTTCGTAAAAAAATCCGTACTATAGGGGGTCTTAGGCAGTGCTCTATATAAATTCGATAGTCCGACACTGCCCTGCATAATGTTTGCCGGATTACCGGGGGTCCACTGTATAATAAATATTTAATAAATGCTTGACTTAATAAAAAAACACAATTGCTTATATTCGAATATGTATATGTATGTGAGAACAAAATTGAATATCAAAAGTGACTAAGCTATATCTTAAAAAATGGGAATCGAACCCAAAAACTGTCACGCTTACAGCTACTTCACAGGCAAATTTAAGCTAAATTAAAATTTAAAGAAACAACTACCGCCATCTATCAACGTTATTGTTAAACTATAGTGTTAGGACACTCCACTCTCCATGCACTTTCCATCATCATTGTTTAACATTTTTTTTAGAAAATGGAAATGCCACAGATTTATTATATTTTAAGTTACTTTTCAGTGATTAATAACTATTTTCTCCATATCCCTTCGATTAGTACTAAACCTAAAACATATACCACAAACTCACTTTGCTTTCTGCAACGCCTTCGCTTTCTCCAATATTTCTGAAGGAGACATTGGTTGTTTTTCCTATAACAAAAATATGTATACTGTATTGTATTGTATAGCTTCACGCTTTATCCCGCATATTGCAGGGTAGGCAGAGGGAACTGCAGGGATCATATGAACCTAGTGTTAAGACACTCTGTTGCTTAGTCCCTGCTTTCTTTGTCCTCGCTTTCCGCCTTTTGCGAAGCATTGCGTGTTGAGTGGCGGAACTCAACGTCGCGCTTTGCCTAGTTTGCAGAGCGAAGAAAATGGAAATAGAAAAAATCCATCTTCCCCGAGTGGGAATCGAATCCTCAAACCGTCGCGTTTACAGACAGACCTTACGCCTCAGCGCCACAACGGTCCTCAATAAAAAAGAAATATATATATATATATATATATATATATATATATATATATATATATATATATATATATATATATATATATATATATATATATATATATATATATATATATATATATATATATATATATATATATATATATATATATATATATATATATATATATATATATATATATATATATATATATATATATATATATATATATATATATATATATATATATATATATATATATATATATATATATATATATATATAATATATATATATATATATATATATATATATATATATATATATATATATATATATATATATATATATATATATATATATATATATATATATATATATATATATATATATACATATATATACATATATATACATATATATACATATATATACATATATATACATATATATACATATATATACATATATATACATATATATACATATATATACATATATATACATATATATACATATATATACATATATATACATATATATACATATATATACATATATACATATATATACATATATATACATATATATACATATATATACATATATATACATATATATACATATATATACATATATATACATATATATACATATATATACATATATATACATATATATACATATATATACATATATATACATATATATACATATATATACATATATACATATATATACATATATATACATATATATACATATATATACTATATATATATATATATATATATATATATATATATATATATATATATATATATATATATATATATATATATATATATATATATATATATATATATATATATATATATATATATATATATATATATATATATATATATATATATATATATATATATATATATATATATATATATATATATATATATATATATATATATATATATATATATATATATATATATATATATATATATATATATATATATATATATATATATATATATATATATATATATATATATATATATATATATATATATATATATATATATATATATATATATATATATATATATATATATATATATATACATATATATACATATATATACAAATTGTATATGAAAGTGGGGCCGTTATCAAAACCACCCATAGGATAAAATATTTCAAAGCTATATATAAAAAACAAGTTAAGAATCATCAATAGTTTAAGCACAGGATCATTTTTCCCATTTCACGATATTTATACGTGCTGTGTAACGCGGGAGGTTGAATCATTATTAAATCAAATGATGTCAATCTGTTATATTTAATTAAAATTGAATGAGAAAGAGACATATCTCTGTCCCACTCTGACAGTATAGTGTACGATAAACGATATTTTAATAACTTTCTTTGTAAAAAACAATTTTTATTATTATTTACAAACTATTATTTATTTATATTAAAAAGAATACCTTTTTAGGCTCAACTTTAACATGATTAGCCTGTTGCAGGGCCGACTGCAGGAACACCACCGGCTCTCCTTGATCACCCTCTATCACCACATAGGTTTCTTGATTATCATGGCCGTCTTGGTCTGGAAATTGTTATAATAAATTATATAGACTAGAAATAAGAGACCATTTTGGTTTAAGTGAAAGTGATAGGTGCGGGTTTAATTCCAAGGAGACTGAATGACTCCAATATTAAAGCCCATTTAGTGCAGCAAAAAGAGCTTGAAGAGGCATACCAGGTATATTATATATAAAATATTTGTAGGTTACATATTTTTTTTAGCTTCACGCTTTATCCTGCACATTGCAGGGTAGGCAGAGGGAACTGCAGGAACCATATAAACCTAGTGTTAAGACACTCTCTTGCTCAGTTCCTGCTTTCTCCATTCCCCGCTTTCCGCCTTTCCGAGACATTACGTGTTGAGTGGCGGAACTCAACACCGCGCTTTGCCTAGCAAAATCCATCTTCTTCGAGTGGGAATTGAACCCAGCAAACGTCGCGTTTACAGGCAGATGCTTACGCCTCTGCGCCACGACGGTCCTGTTACAGATTTCCTTCTAGCTATTTCCAATTTTACCAAATAACCAAAGCCACAGGATAAATATTAGTTGCATATTAAAAAAAACTTACCATCTCCATCATTGTTGGCTAAAACACAAGTAACCGTAGTATCATCACCCTCTTCACCCACCAGCCTGTATGTCTCTTGGCCGTCTTCACATCTGTAGAAATAAATTAAATTACATAATTAGTTTATTATAATAATAAGAATTTATTTAGAGATTCTCGTCCTTTTGACAATGCAAAGTCTCTAACAAAATTTATATTTAAAATTGAGAAAAATTTGGTTGAATTTCAAATAGTAATTTCACTTAAATGTTGCTTTTAATACATTTGGATTTGTAAACAGTTATTAGATAACACATTCTTATATTTTTGTTTGTGTACGTATACTAACTTTTATTTTTTTTTTTGCTCACTAAACTATTAGTACTAAGTATTATGTTGTTGTCTTATTAGAATGCAGTGTTGCTTGTAATAAATAAATAAATAAAATAAATAAATAAATAGATGTGAAGCTAAAAAGCAAAATTAATATAGATAATAAATCTAGCTTAACTGTAATTCCAAGTCATATACATAGTGTTCCATTAATTACTCAAAGGAGCAGTACAACTTATATTTTACAAAATGTTTAACATTAAACTACACAGAGGAAAGAACAATATCTTTTAAACATACAAATATAACAGAAGTAAGATTTTTTTTTTTTTTTTAGCTTCACGCTTTATCCCGCACAAGGCAGGGTAGGCAGAGGGAACTGCAGGGACCGTGGGAACCTAGTGCTAAGATACTCCGTTGCTTAGTCCCTGCTTTCTCCGTCCCCGCTTTCCACCGTTTTCGAGGCATTGCGTGTTGAGTGGCGGAACTTAACGTCGCGATTTGCCTAGTTTGCCAGAGCGAAGAAAATGGAAATAGAAAAATTCATCTTCTCCGACTGGGGATCGAACCCAGTAACCGTCGCGTTACAGGCAGACGTTGCGCCTCTGCGCCACGACGATCCTCGAAGATTTTAGATGTAGTTTAATATAAAGGCATAGCACATAAATAGTATCTAATAGGCACTTTAAAGCCGAACTATAAAAAAACTTATACTCACTTAACCAAAGTTAAATTAAGTAAATCAACCACAACATTCTTTCCGTCGAGCACTTGCATATATTTAACACCACTGTGTCTGTCCGCATCTTCTATTATATGCCCTTGTAAATTTTGTATCTGCAATGTTCATAATGTATACAAAAATTGAATTACTTTGTCTGTTCTAAGTAAGCCAGTCTGGGAATATTATTACTAAATCTTTAATTATCTTTTTTAAAATCTTTAGGTACAGTAAAATTTTTAAAATAGAGCTGTATTAGTTGTATTTTATTTTATAAGAAAAAAAAATAGGTGTAACAATAATTGGCAAAAAAAGCATACAGTATTGATAGGGTTTTATAATTACCTTATCATGTTTATCGTAAGGTGTTACTTCAACAATTTCCAGCTGACCTGAAATGTAGATAGTTAAATTAATCACAAATTCAATTATATTTTATGACTTATGATTAATTCACAATTAATATCTAATAGCATCACACTTTATCCTGCTTATAGGTAAGGTAAGCAGAGGGAACTGCAGGAACCTTGGGAACCTAGTGTTAAGACACCTCATTTCCTGCTTTCCACCTTTTCAGAGGTATTGCATATTGAGTAGCGGAACTCAAAGCTATGATTTGCTAAGTTTATATTATTATTATTAATTAAGTTGTAATAATTAATTATTATTAATTAACAAGTTTTGTAGTGAAATATAAATAAGCTTGACTTAGGCTTGATTTGTGATTTTGGTAATATATAGTCAAATATGTAATGGAAGCTAAAACAGAAAAAATCAGCTACAATGGTTTAGTATTAGCATTTTTATTTCTAATAAACCAATATTATGTTAAATAAATTATGTCTAATTCTAATTTAATAGAAGAATAATAATATACCATCTTTATATTCTGCTGTCAACATACGAGTAGCAGTCTCAGCTGAGCTTGTACCTTGTTCTTCGTCAGACATACTTCGTAGATATTATCTAAAGGAATAAAATAATTATTCATATCAGTAAATATTTTACTATATTTGTTGTTATTGTTATATGTTAAAAATATATTGCAATGGTAAAACTAGTATGTAGTTAAGGGTATAATAAAAGGTATGTAATGTTAAATAAGAATAAAATTATTGTTCATTTGGTGTAAATGATAACCAAAATATTAGCTTTTAAAAACTAACTCCATAAGTGTATTAGTCCATAGATTCCTAACCTTAAACGTGTTATTTAATATAATATTCATATAAAATGTTAGAAAATAACATTAAATTTCGAAAATATGTCATAAAAATATGTATAAATAAAGGATTTGTGTTATATTTAGCCTCTATATTAAACATTTTCAAAATCTATAAAAATTAATAATGTCATAAAAATCGAACATTTCTTGCAACACCATAGTTTTCGGTGTTTCTACTTATATATACAATTTTATGATTATTGCAACAATCACTAACTTACTTTGATGGCAACAATCAATTGTATTTAAAACAAACTAACAACACTGATGTAAAAGTATATAATATCACTGTTAATGCATATATTTATTGTAAAAGAACCACGTAATACGTTTCACATTTCGCCATTTTAGTTTCTTTCATGTTTCTTTACAAGTTCCCCTAATTTTCTTAGGCAAAGATAATCATAACAACATCCAGGGTTGCCATATAGAAATAATACCTATTTTAACAATCAAAGTATTATTAAAGTAATTATTTTATTTAACTATTTTTATTATTTATTTTGTAAGAAAGATGTTTTAGACACTAAAAATATTTTTATTTAAAATTCAAATTTTCTACTAAAGTAATCACAAATATCGATTTATAATAATTACATAATTGGCCGTCATATAAAAATCATTATCTATTATTAATATTATTGCAAAAATGTCAACTTGTCAAGTGATATATTTCTTAAAATATTTTTATCAGATTAAATAAGATAAAATAGTAAGTAAATTTCAATAGAAATATACAAATAGTTAATATGAGTTAAATAAGAAAATAAAATATACTTATTTCATTTTAATTTATCGCTAAAAGCTTACAAGTTCTACTATATCAGAAAGACAATAACAAAGCCAATGTAGAGCGTAGACCTAAATAAATCGAGAGCACAGCAAATGAGAGATGCACGATACTATCTCTTTTATACACGCAGAAATTTCCATAAGGGACCGGCTAAAAACAAAAAACGTTAAATAACCCTAAAACACGACAACAAAACACAAATGTAGAGCCAACAAAAATTTCAATAAAATATAATATACATGATAACGATGCAAATTAACGTTTCCAGATGATAATTAATCAGATATTAAGTACTAAAAATAGAGTTCTACATCACGCTATAGAAGTTTTCACGTAAAATGAGTATATAAGGTTATATTTTGTAGGTTTTTATGGAGGGTCCGTAGCTACTGAGTGTACCGGTGATGGCAGGGAGCCGGCCTACTTCCCTGCCAACAGATATGTTGAAGCGTTATAAAGCAATCATATGTGGTAAACAAATGTCAAATATGTCAAGAAAAATGATAAAGAGAGGCGATTGTCTCATCCATACTTTAGTAGCTGATTTGACCTTCTTTTGCTGTTTTTTTTTTTAATTTAATGTAGTTAAGTAGTTTATTTTTCAGCCTAGTTGCTATTAAATACTCTTTTTTGTGTTCATTTTATATTGTAAAGTTTTTTTAGTTGCTTTTATGTTAGAAAGTTATTAGAAATTATATGTAGAGTTAATATAGTAGTTTTAAGTTTATTTTGTGTGAATGAAAATTGTCTAGAAATTCTTTTTGTTTGTATTTTTTTTGTTGCTTGAAATTATTTTTGTAATTAGTTATTTTTTTTAATAAATACATAGTAGATAGTAAATATTAAAAGATGTAACTCTTATGTTTTTTAAATGAGTATATGTTATAAGTAATAGGACGTAGAGACGATCATAGTTACAAAATTATTTTTGTTAATATATTTTACAAAAAAATGATAATTACATATACATATTTGTATTGAAGGTTTAGAAATAATACCAGTATAAATAATTAAATATTAGTGATTATTTTATAAATTAAATTAAATTAAAATTATTTATACATAATTTAACGTTTTTTCTGTATATAGCGACAGAGTTTAAGACCAAGCATGTTACGTATTTAGTTGTACCAAAGCGGAAAAATGAAAGTTCTTCGTGCTCGCTCGTGGGAGTCAAACGTGCAACCGCCGCGTTTTAGTTAGACGCTGTGTTGCTGCGCTACGACGGTGTCTATTGGCATACTTTATAGATATGCTTTATTATTATCGTATCATATTATATTTTAGATCCAATGCCCGATTTTATCATCTTGTATAATTTAGAGGACCGTCGTACCGCAGAGGTGTGGCATCTGTCTGTAAATGGGACGGTTTGTGGGTTCGATTACAATGAGGGGAAGATGGATTTTTCCATCTCAATTTTTATACTGGGTTCGCAAGGTTTCTGAGGTTCCCTTGTTACCTTGATAAAGTGTGAAACCAAAAAAAATCAAAATGAAAAAATCTAGGTACGCTTCGATAGTGTCTTTTAATTTCAGTGAAATATTAAATTTTTATAATAATTATAATTAATTTATCGTAGATTATAAACTCTGAACTTATCGTGGATATCCCTTTTTCATTGAAGACCGTACATGTACCATTTTCTGATATACCTACTATAGTAATCGTACACGAAAAACAAACCTATTATATTGCCAAAAGCATTTGCGTGATAACAAGATCTTTTGCATTTGATCTCCAATCAAGAGAATTTTTAAATAGAGACTATCAAAATTGTGTTCGTTTTTTTTTTTTTTAGCTTCACGCTTTTATCCCGCACATGGCAGGATAGGCAGAGGGAACTGCAGGAACCATACGAACCTAGTGTTAAGACAATCCGTTGCTTAGTCCCTGCTTACTCCGTCCCTGTTTTCCGCCGTTTTCGAGGCATTGCGTGTTGAGTGGCGGAACTCAACGCCGCGCTTTGCCTTAGTTGCCAGAGCGAAGAAAATGGAAATAGAAAAATCCATCCTCCCCGACTGGGGATCGAACCCAGAAACCGTCGCGTTACAGGCAGACGCTGCGCCTCTGCGCCACGACGGTCCTCTGTATGACGGACTTGTATTCGTTATATACAATTAATTATTATCATTTTAAAGGGCCCCTTTAAACCTCCACTTGGGTCGCAAATCCCTAGCGCTGATCGGAACTCCTCTTCCTACAACACGATGAGCCCGGCATCCGCACGGCGAATCCATGGAACGCTAAGTTGTTTCTTCTCTTCATATCAATTTCTTTTTACTCTGTTCTGATAAATATAGTTTTGCACATAGATTGGTGCATGCATGAATGTCATGCATATGCATTTTATTTGTTGCACTTAAATAAATTACAAACCATATATACATGGTGTATCTGACACGGCGGCCGTCATCAAAACTACTTATAAGGGAAAATATTTCAAGGCTATTACAAAGCACTAATTCGCAATTATCAATAGTTTAGGCACAGGATCATTTTTCACATTTCACGATATTTATACATGCTGTGTAATGCGTGAGTTAGTCATATTTAAATACGAATGTCTTATAGACCTCGTACCACAAAAATACTAAACGATGTCAATCTGTAACCTTTCTTTCAAAAAAATAACCTAATAAGAAAGGAATATATCTTTCTCGCTCTCATAGGATACTGTACGCTTGCGTGCGCTTGCATACTTGAGAAATGGCGTTTTATTTTGGAACAATAATTTAATTATTTATTTTGTTTGAAAAAAATATTTTTATGTTTTTGAAAATTTTACTTGTTTTATAATTTTACCAAGTTTATGAAGGCTAGTTAATACTATGCTTTAAACGAAGGTAGCGGTAACATGCGCGCCCTGTATAAATAAGAAAAACTCGTTGACAATGGCTTATTTATAAAAGGAATCTCTTCCAGCTAACCAGTGGAAGTGAATAAATTTCAAAAAAAAAATGTATTCGTGCGACGAGTGGAGAATAGTGTCTTAATTTTTTTTCCTTTTGGTGGAGTAATATATTTAAATGTGTTTATAGTGTGATAAATCAATGATTGTTATTACATTATACATATGCAAAATTGAACGCTGCACTAATTAATATACAGTATACTGTGTGTAGAGTTAAAGTGACAGCTTAATTTCGAAAAATGCAATTTCAAATTCCAGTATATGAATGTATATACATAAGTCTTATAAGAATTTTGACTTCGTCTTCTTAAGTGTTATCTATACTATTATTATAAAGAGGTAAAGTTTGTGTGTTTGTAAATTGTAAGGGGTAATCTCGGGATCTACTAAACCGATTTTAAAAATTCTTTCACCAATAGAAAGCTACATTATTGCTGAGTGTCATAGTCTATATAAAAAATCAAACTCTGGTGATGGGATCCTGGAAACGAGGGAACTCCTTAAATTTTATAGGCACCCCTATAGTGATTTCGGTTTTTTTCAAAAAATCTTGATAATTTTTTCACGAAAAATAATATTTGATGAAGTGGAACTGTTGATGAAGACCACAAATGGTCATGAGAACTTAATAATAAGTAACTGTTTTACGGGTTTGGTTCTATTTCTTTAACATAGTTGCTAAGCAATTGATGTTAGTCAACATGCATATGATGAAGTCTAGCTGATGATGGAGTTCCAGAACAAATCCTCAACGACTAACGGCCTTGCATCGGGAAAAACGATACTTTCTAATTGGTCATGAGTAGTTGACAACAGGCCATTGTAACTTAGGTAAAAGGTAATGTAAGTTGTAGTCCACAACGTGCTGAACAGGAGTTGACTTATATTTAGAGTTGGAGGCCGTGTAATGGAGTAAAACATGTGTATTCTCTTATGTATTCCTATGAATTATTATATACCCATGATTTCCACTGATTTTCCCATACCATTTAAAAGGCTACAGTTTTCAGTGAAGATTTCTTTTGCCCTCACTATTAACAAGTCCCAAGGTCAAACATTCTCTCTGGTGGGCATTGACATGAGAAAGCCTAATCTTTCCCATGGACAGTTATATGTTGGCTTATCTCGGGTTGGATCTCCTGATTGACAATATATTTTACTTCCAAATGGTAACATTTCAACCAATATAGTTTACAGAGAAGTTTTGAACAATTAAAATTACCATAACCAGAGTAATTTTTCCCGTCACTTGGTACGGTACTCATGAAATTCGTTTATTGCAAATCCCGCAGAAAAGGTGTTTTTTTTTTCTTTCCAACAGAGTTACTTTCGAATTTTGTATTAGCATGCAAATACAAACTATACCTACATATAACTCACCTTTTGGCAGTTAGGAATTAAAACATAACACTCTGTACTATGTAATGATTATTAAGATTATGCCCAACGAAGTGGGCACGGGTCAGCTAGTCTGAAATAAGTTTCAATTGATATAAGAAACCTCTTTAAAACTATTAGATTTTTAATATTATAAAAATATCTATAAAATACTTTAATATATTAACTATTTGATTTTAATATATCGTGTTCTCCAGTCTGCAATCGCTGTCCGTAACCCAACGCCGCTTATACCGTATTTAAAGAAATATACAACCAAAAAAAAGACATGTATCGTCGTGGCGCAGAGGCGTAAGCGTTTGCCTGTAAACGCGACGGTTTGAGGGTTCGATCCCCACTCGGCGAAGATGGATTTTTCTATTTTTATTTTCTTCGCTCTGGAATAATAGGCAAAGAACGGCGTTGAGTTTCGCAACTGAACGTCTCGAAAAAGGCGGAAAGCGGGGATGGAGAAATAAGGGACTAAGCAACGGAATGTCTTACCACTAGGTTCCACGGTTCCTGCAGTTTCCTCTGCCTACCTTGCCATATGCGGGATAAAGCGTGAAAACGAAAAAAAAAGCAACAAAAAACACAAAAAAGGAAGTCAAAGCAGCTACTTCGGTGTCTGTGAGAAGTGTTCTCAAATTTTCCTTTAACAGAAATTGTTTGACTCATTTATAAAGTATATCTCAATGACGACTTATAGCGACATATTCAGATGGCGGAGGCTTAGACCGGCCCTCCGCCACGACCGGCATCCCGAGTAGCGTGGGACTCCCCGTACGTCTCTACGTAGAGCTGGTATTTATGCGAATCTTGTATTACATTTCAATAGCGCGATTCAGGCCGACGTTTTTGATTGGTTAGAACTGTTTTACGTTGTGCTACGTAGTAAAATGGTAGAGTCTCGGTTTTTGGTTGAGTTTTCGCTTTTCTTTTGGTTGATTTTTCTTGTTATTTTATGATTGTGTTTGTAAAACTCGTTTATGAGTAATTTAAATTGTTCTTACGACCATTAATGTCTAAAAATACCTTTTAAATTGCTTGTAAATGACTCTACAATCTGTTTCGTTTCACTCAATGTGTTCTATACATATAGATATATCTATATATGTAATATATGCTGCTTACATATAGACTACAAAGACTAGGTTAGGTTAGGGTGTCGTTTTATTCTTAATAAGGCAAATATAAATATTATAATTAACGACTCTATATCTTTATTAGTCTGCGTTTATTAGTTTCTAATTGGAAAATTATATTCGGGCGTACGAAAGTCATCTTTAGTACGAAATACATAAGAACTATATTGTATTGCATATTTAGTTACTTACACGCTAACACACTACACTTGTTCTATAACGTTCAATAATGAGTTTTCTCATCTATTATTTTTTTACATAATTATTATTTTGTTTTCTTAAACAAAATATTTAAAAAATTTGAACGCATTCGGATTTGAACCCGCTCCTCTTGATAACCGTCCATTTATTTTTTTTGTATACTTTCAATATAGGAACAAGTCATAGTGCAGCGTTGAGCTCCGTCAGTCAATATCTATATCTTGAATATTTGGTGAAAAATGGAAAATAAAATGATACAGGGTGTTGCTAAAAAAAACTCAACGACTTGTTTCACGAATATTTAACTTATCTCTGTATTTTTATTTTGAATTAATTAGGTTTGAGAAACCTTCTTTATTTTTTTATAATAAAAGCTTTTAACAATCTCTCCATAAAAATAAACGAACTAGTGTGATTTATATACATATGGCTATATAATTTCTTCACCGTACTTCTCCAAATATATTTCTATATTTTTAAAACTGTTGAGTCCCGTGGCAATACGTAATAAAAAATATGAATAATATGGGAACGTGGGAGACTTAAGATCATGAGGACCATCGTGGCGCAGCGTCTGTCTATAAACGCGTCGGTTTGCCCATTCGAATCCCATTTGGGGGAGAATAGATTATTTCATTTACATTGTTCTGTTAACTAGACAATTGCGTGTTTGATTTCTGCAATACAATGCTTCGAAGATGGATGGGGACGGAGTAAGCAGGGACTAAGTAACGGAGTGTCTTAACACTAGATTCTTATGGTTCCTGCAGTTCCCTCTGCCTACCCTGCCATGTGCGGGATAAAGCGTGAAGCTAAAAAAAAAAAAAAAAAAAAAAAAAGAAGATGGAAACGGAGTGTCTATAGTGTCTAGAGTTAGTGTTACTAACTTCCCACGGTTCCTGCAGTTCCCTCTGCCTACCCATATGCAGGATAAAGCGTGAAGCTAAAAAATATTTAACTCATATACAATGTCACAAAAAATCGGCCCCAACCCCTTTTTATATCATGCACATGATTTTTCTCATTTAACTCATAATATCTAAGAGTTCTACGTATTCTGGATGTAATCAGTAAATGTTAAGAAGCCATTTTCTTATTCCCATATACCAAGTATTCTGATTTTTCGTTTGAAGCTTAATAGCGGAGAAAGCAGGGACTAAGCAACGGAGTGTCTTAACACTAGGTTCATATGGTACCTGCACTTCCCTCCGCCTACCCTGCAATATACGGGATAAAGCGTGAAGTTAAAAAAAAGCTTTTAATAAAAATACGTTATTTTAATCTGTAAATTAGTTCTAATATCTTTTAAATAAATTAGGAAATTCGTTGAAATGCATGCTTTGTAAGTTTTTCTATTTCCTTTGGTATTTCGGGGTGTACCTGTATTTTATAAAGAATATTATTACAGTGGCGTTGAGTTCCGCCACTCAACACGCAATGCTTCGAAAAAGGCGGAAAGCGGGGACGGATAAAGCAGGGACTAAGCAACGGAGTGTCTTAACACTAGGTTCCAATAGTTCCTGCAGTTCCCTCTGCCTACCCTGCCATGTGCAGGATAAAGCGTGAAGTTAATATAAATATAAATATATTATTACACATTAAAAAATAATAAAAAAAAATGTAGAGCATATAGTCAAGTTCCGGAAAATTGCATCTTTGTGCCTTAACATAAAGTGCATTTTCTAATGATAAAAGTAAGTGCAATGCTTTCTAAGACGCTGTGAAGTATGAGGAAACCTGCTTCCACCCCTCCACCTCAAGTTGCACAGAGTAATTTGTTTACAGACATTTTTATTATATATTGTGTGTCGGTTTGTTTCTACGAAAATTTCTTATAAGATTGGCAAAAAATAAAATAAGATTATTTCTTATTTGAAATGTGTGTAGATGTTAAAGTTATGTAATTGTAATTAATATTAACAGTATTATTCATAAATAAATTATAAATTTATAATGAACAAGCAAAATAAATTATTTTATTTCGGTTCGGTTTGAGGGTTTGATTCCCACTCGGGGAAGATGGATTTTTCTATTTCCATTTTCTTCGCACTGGCAAACTAGGCAAAGCGCGGCGTTGAGTTCAGCCACTCAACACGCAATGCCTCGAAAAAGGCGGAAAGCGAGGTGGAGAAAGCAGAGACTAAGTAGAGTGTCTTAACACTAGGTTCATATAGTTCCAGCAGTTTCCACTGCCTACCCTGTAATATGCGAGATAAAGCGTGAAGCTAAAACAAAAATATTATATTTTATTAATAAAATAATCTCCACTACCTGTTACTTGTAAGAAATTTCCAATAAAAGCATTTAAATGTTTATATATAGAGCGTAGAGTTTTCTCTCATGACACAGTTTTAGTTACGCTGTTGCGAAAAGGAAGACAGAAATTAGGGTAAAGAGTAAAGAATAAAGTTACCTTATTTTCTCCTTTGTGTGTTCTACGTTCAACGTGACATTGGCGAAATAGAGCGAATTGAGCCATAAATAAAAAGAGAAAGAAGAGAGTTAAGTGATCTGACACTAAATTTTCTCAGCCTACCCTGCTTATGAGAAGTAATGTAAAATTAAATATAACAGTTGAAAAGGGTTTGATTATTATCATTTTAATATATTTTTATAAGTAATAATCCAAAGATATACAAATACTAATTTTAAAGTAGAAATCTTAAGTATATAAGTTATAAACAGACGAAAATATTATTTATTAATAATATAATGTAAGTTTTATCATCTCTACATTTGTAAAATACAGCAACTTTCAAAGCAAGAAATGGTAAAAAAGATATTAAATTAACAAAACCAAGTAATTTAACACAAAACATCTAAAAGCTAATGCCAAAAGCTCAACGTAGACATCAGCGCCAAACTAAAAGCTCTATCGATCGCAGCCTCTACATCCCATTACACTGGAATCCTGAAACGCGCTATCAAAGTTTCACAAACATTTACTATAAAAGGAATATATCAAGATTTCTGTATAGGGAGTCCGTTGCCACGAGGTAAGGTGGTGTTCGCACCCACCACACCAAGTGCGGCGCACACAAACGAAATTACAAAAGACAATCACCCACAAGACCGTAAAAATTTCAACATTTGCCATTCTGTCACTAGATTAAATCGCTAGAAGTACTGTGTACAGACGCCGATGAATGACGAATGATTGGACTCAAACTGAAATACAGACCCGACGTGGTAGATTTGACTCCTCTTTTGCTTTTGTTTTTTTTTTTTAATTTTACCAACTATTCCGTTGGTAGGGTAGGCAAAGGGACCGTTTGAGAGAGCAAAAATAAAATAATTCATCTTGTCTCTCCGACTTGGTGAGAGTATAACTCCCTACCTCAACGTTAATCTCGTGTATTTTGTGTGATACTAAAAAATCTTTATTTTTTAAAAATAATTATAAAATACAACTAGGTACAATTATCATCTGTTTATGTCATAAAAAATTAAGAACACAAAATGAATGGATAATTTAAAGTAATTGTGCGTTTTCCGAAAAAATAAATACACGTGATCCTCCTGACGCCCCTCATGGACCCCTAAAACCCCTGTTTTGAGCCCCACGGATTGATTGATGTACAGCCCCGTAATTCAACAACACTTCACTAAAATGTATGTAATTACAACTATACATAATAAAAACCGTCGTGGCGTCGACGCGTAGCGTCTGC
The DNA here is from genome assembly GCA_037178615.1 of Dione vanillae. Taxonomy (NCBI): domain Eukaryota; kingdom Metazoa; phylum Arthropoda; class Insecta; order Lepidoptera; family Nymphalidae; genus Dione; species Dione vanillae. The sequence goes on along the minus strand of JAZFAU010000302.1, from coordinate 42,765 downwards.
CTATAAACGTGACAGTTTGTGAGTTCGATTCCCACGAGGGGAAGATTGATCTTTTCGTGTCCCTTTTCTTTATTCTGGTAACTAGGCAAGCCAGGCTTTGAGTTCCGCCACTTGACACGTTTAAGATTAGGTTCCTTAGGATCTCACGATTCTTTCTGCCTGCTATATACGGGATGAAGCGTGAAGCAAAAAAATAAAAGTTCTTTTTTCATGTAATGAAATCTCTTCACGAAAACCTTTTTAGTAAACTAATGGACTTATATACTGTTTTATTATTATTAATTAATCCAATAAAGAAACCTAACAATTATTTCATGTAGAGCAATTATATTAAGTACGTGAAGTTCTATGTGATTCTTTTTTTTTAAGTTTATTATAAAATATAAAATAACAAACCTAAAATAAGGACTATAAAGTCCTTATGAGGACCGTCGTGGCGCAGAGGCGTGACCGTCTGCCTGTAAACACGACGGTTTGTGGTGGTTATATTCTTATATACAAATTAGTCATATTTAAATGTTTACAACTACATTAATTTAGAAAATATATTAAGTTAATTTTTAAAAACAATTTGGCGCGCCATCTTGTGGAGTACTAGAAAATACTCCACCTTACTCCTAATCGAATTAGTTTGGTTTTTAAACAGGTTCTAGACGATTTTACTCACTATTCATTATTAAAACGAATGGTAAACAGATTAAATATACAGATACAATGTTTATATTTCACTTAAGACTTTCTACGGGCATATACTGAATTATCACTATTTTTAGCTTTTCGCTTTATCCCGCATATAGCAGGTTAGGGAACCACAGGCACTATGGGAACTTAGTGTTAAAACACTCCGTTCCCCGCTTTCCGTCTTCTTCGAGGCATTGCGTGCTAAGTGGAGTAGTTCAAATCCAATTTTAAGTAATTTTATTGAAAATAAAATACATGAATTATTATTATCGGTTATTAATACATTATCATCGGTTCACTAAAGTTAATGCCTGAAACCTGAAAGAAACCGACGCAAGAAACTCAGCAGGATATTTATTTTAAAATGTTCATAGAATTTTACACCAACTCATTTTTGTCAATGATACAAATACATTGATTAGATAAAAATATAAAGAATTAAGAGATTTGAAGTTAAAGGGGAAACAACCGAAGTTACCGAAATAGCGCACAAAATTTACTAATTTGCGCAAAAATGGCATTGAGCTGGGTTGTGGGCCGATGGACCTAGAGTGGAGACTACGGATGGTCAAGTTGCGAAGGACCCTCCAGCTCGATGGGCCGATGATCTGAAGAAGAAAGGTTAGGATTTAGCTGGATGCGGAAGACTGACCTCTAGAGCACCCTGGAGAAAGTGTATGTCCTACAGTGGACAAGAAAAGACTAAGTTGTTTATGATTGATCATAATGTAATTATTGCAAATTAAGACGTTACAAAATATATTCGCATATGAAAATGTAAAACTGATAGCGAACATTATTTTTTATAACATTTTATTTATACGCAGCGCCATCTTTCAAAGTTTCTTTGACGTCATCTTTCAAAGCACAGAGAAGATTACTGCCCCTATTTTAAATCATGCCTACCTCTATCCATACAAAACATTTACAAATTGCAAGAATTAAATTAACATATATAAATTTTAAATATATATGTATATTTTTATTATAAAAATAATATGAATTAATTCATATCTTTGAGTTTATATATTTATTAATATATCAAAAAACGTTCCTGTATAGCAACCCCTATATTTCACTGCGCAAGAACAGAATACGTCAGTTGCGGATAAAGCTACAAAAGAAACACACGTAACATGTTATAATATATAATTTAAATTAATTTTTAATATATAAAGGTAGGTTTTGCTTTATAATATTTAAACAGTGCCACAAAATGTGGAATAGAATTAAAAAAAATAGATTAACGATATTTTTAATCTGTCTTATGTTTTTGTTGTGATTTGTCATTGGTTTATATAGGTTAGGTTATTTATATCTTATTTTTTAATCTTTAAATACCTTTTACGTATAAAATATTGAAACATAATCGTAATTTAACAAATAATTAAAAAATACTTGAGTTTTAGTCTTTAAAAAAGGTAATTTCAAAGTATACATATATCTTAGTTTTCTTGGCCTTATTAGCAAGACCTTCTCGTACTGTAAAAAATCTTAATGATTTTTTTTCTTTAGTTGCCTCAATCATTTACAACCACGTGGTCTAAACATTTCCTGTGCAAATTTACCAAAACTAAAAAAAAAGAATGACAAAATCTATAGGCAATTGATGCTTATTCATAAATATTTTACTAAAAAATTAAGTAAAATTAATAAGTGTTTAGATGCTCTGCTACCCGTTTTAGCGTCATTGTATATGAGAATCGGAACTCAAAATGATAATAATTTTTCCTCATTGTACTTTTAGTAGCGAAGCTCAAAATAAAAATTATTCCTCATGGGAATCAAACCCGCAACCGCCTCGTTTACAGTCGGACGCTTTATTACTGTACGATGACGGACTCTATTAGTGTAGAAACAGTAATGTGCATGGTATATATGTAATTAAGTGGTTTTATGTATAGGAAGCTCAATGTCTACTTATAAGTGCCACGGTATGTAGGTTCGATTCCCACTCGAGAATAATGGATTATGTCTTTCCGTTTTCTTTGCTCTGGCAAATAGACAAGCGCTGCGTTTAGTTCCGCCACTTACAATGCCTCGAAATGGCGAAAAACGGGAAACAAAATGTCTAAACACATCACTAGATTCTCACGGTTCCCGCGGTTTCCTCGGCCTAACCTGTCATGAGCGGGACAAATTGTGAATCTAACAAAACAAATGGCTATTTTGATCTTTTATTTTAAAAATAATGTATACTAGTTTTACTTATGACTAACTAGAAGATTTAGTCTAATTTTTATATTTGAGTTGGAGAAGTAGTTTTTTATTGAATAATCCATTTAACGAAGAAGCTTATAGGCTATATTATAATACATTAACAGTTTCGATGTAACTGTACCTGTTTACAATCAGAAGCCGTCAGAATAACTTTGGTCTGTTGGAAAATGTCATATTAATCTATATCATCATCTTTATATATTATCTGTGGAAGCGTTTTAACTGCGCACACTTAGAGAGGCGAGTTTTTGACATAGAATTTTACTTTTGGTACCGTTTTAAAGATCTTAAAAAGGTGGTTTGGTGAAAAATATAGCCGATGTTCCAACTTGAACAGTTCTTTTGACAATTGATTTAACAAATTCTATGTATTTAGATTAAATTTAATTATTAACTCTACCGTCTCTTAAAAGAGTTGAGGTAATAATAATATCTTAATATTATGTAGGCTATTTCATAAAAAATCATGTAATAGCCAAATATGCAGGTGTTCTCACATCTTTGAGTGACCTGGAATGAAAAAAGAACATAATTATTATATCTCAGAGGAAAATGGCGGCAAGCGGTACTGGCGCGGTATTCTTTTTGGGTAGCAGAGCGCATTATCAGGTATGTAATAAGTCAGGTATTAAATTATATTTTAAGTTTTCTAGCATATTTGCGGTAGTTCAGGTTTTGAATCTTGAAAAGGATATTTATATATGTATACCTCACGTAAAGAGATTTAAAGAGTTTCGTCGTGACGATTAACGCATATGGTCGGATGGTTTAATAGTCAAAGCGCTTGGTCAGCTTACATGAAGCACGAGTTCAAATGTTGCTGGAATCCAATTTTTGTTTGTTTTGTTTTCTTTTTATTTTTGCTACCATCAGTGTGAATAAACTCTTTAAAATGTTCTAAGGATATATGTACACTATTTTTTATCAGGTCGTATAATATATATATATATATATATATATATATATATATATATATATATATATATATATATATATATATATATATATATATATATATATATATATATATATATATATATATATTTATATATATACTACGGTATATTTAATTATATTTCATAAGAAAATTTAAAAGACATATATACTATAATACTTATATTACTTACTTACACGATACATAACATGATCTGCGGAAGTAGAGCGTAGCAGTGTAGGGAGTATCCCCTCACAAGAATCGAATCGACAGTAATACATCTGTACTAATATTATAAAGAGGTAAAATTTGTTTGGTTATAATGAATAGGCTCAAAAACTATAAACTGGACCGATTTTTAATTTCTTTTTACCATTTTTAAGCTACGTTGTCCACGAGTCACATGGGTTATATTTTATTTTGGAAAAAATTAAATATAGCCCATGTTACTCGTGGAACGGAATCGGCAAGAAACTGTAAATATCTACAAGATTTACTTATTTTACGTACGCTGCCTTTAATTAATTGACAAACAAAAATACCTACAAAAACGTCCGCGACACACTATACCTATCTTTGTCGAGTGAGGCACAACAACCATTTTTTTATCTTGATTTTTTTTAATTCCTTTTAAACGCTTTTATTTTACTAACGCTAATAATCTTTATTAAAATAAATTATTTCATCACTAAATATAGTTTATTTACCTGATATTTGGTCTTTAAATGATTAAAATTGGACACTTTGTTGTGAAGTTATGGTGAAAATAATATTTCTACTGAATCACCACACAACCTGAGCCACAACTTAGGTACTAGCGTCCGCTACTACCTAAATAATAAAGGGTTGTTGTGGCGCAGAGGCGAGGCGTTTACCTGTAAACGCTACGGTTTGTGGGTTCGATTACCACTCGGGGGTTATGAACTTTTTCTTTTTTATTTTCTTCACTCTAAACCAACTAAGCACGCCGTTGAGTTCTAAACACGGTATCTGCAGTTCCCTCTGCCTACCCTCCTATGTGCGGGATAAAGCGTGAAGCTTTAAAAAATATTGTGTACATAAATATCTATATGTTGTTATACGATTGTGCATTTTGTGATAATTTAATTTATACAGAATGTTTTATTTTCTGTATTTTTCTTGATAACATTTCACAGGTGTTGGAACAGCCAAATAATTATGACGCGGAAAACGGTAACACGTCGACCGAGACGATATACCAAAACCCGTCGGTTGAGGAGTTGTGGCCGGAAGAACAGAGGAGTAAGGAGGTGGATGCGAATTACAATCCAGATGACAAATGGCGGCCGACTGAATTAAATAATGGCGGTAAAATATATGTTTTTGTTATGTATTGCGTACATTTTTGGTCTTAATCATATGACAGAAGTAGAAAATCACTTCGTTTTCCTTTTTTTGTGTTTTTTTTAATGCTGTTAGTCCTGTTGGCTTTGACAGCGGCATTGGGTGGGAGGGAAGAGGGTACTCAGTCCCTCATAAGTATCAAGCACCACGTGGTTTCTTCACTCGTTTGCAGTAAGGAAATCAGGAATCAGAAGGAATTTTTAATTTTTTGTGCTTCATCCGAACAGACTATTTGCGTCTATAAATTTATATTTCTGGTTTTCTTTTATATTTTTTGTTTATTAGTTAGTTTCATACTTTATTTCGCCCGTAGCAGGGTAGGCGTAGGTAGCCGCAGTAAACGTGGAAACCTAGTTTTAAAACACTTCGTTTCTCGCTTTGCGCCACTCGAGGCTTTTCGTGTTGAGTGGTTAACTCGACGCTTCGCCTAGTTGCCAAAGCGAAGAAATTGGAAATGTAATAATCCATCCTCCCCGAGTGGGAATCGAACTTACAGGCAGAAACTCTGCGTCACGACGCAGGATCGTTAATTAACTATATTTAGAGATATTTAATGACATGGATTTTTAATTCTCTTCGCTTTGGTTGTGTATATAAAATGTAACAAACATATTTGGTTCTAGATTTCACTGTTTTCTCTATTTCTTCTTCGACGGTTGTTGTCAACAGTGACTTTATAGAACGTGCCCCCAGATATCTTCGTATATAATAAACAGCTGTTTTGATGTTACATGTGTTACTATACTATAGGTACCAGTTACTATACTACTTACTATAATAGTTATTATACTGGTTACCATACCAGTTACTATACCAGTTACTATACTACTTACTATACTAGTTATTATACTGGTTAACATACTAGTTACTATACCAGTTACTACACCAGTTTCTATACCAGTTACTTTACCAGTTACTACACCAGTTACTATAATAGTTACTACACCAGTTACTATACCAGCTACTATACGAGTTACTATATCTGTTACTATACTAGTTACTATACCAGTTACTACACCAGTTAATATAATATTCACTATACTAATATAGTAACTGATATAGTAATTAGTGTAGTGACTGGTATAGTTACTGGTGTAGTATACCAGTTACTACACTAGTTACTATAATAGTTACTATACCAGTTACTATACCAGTAACTACACCAATTACTATACCAGTTACTTCACCAGTTACTACACCAGTTACTATACCAGTTACTACACCAGTAACTATACTAGTTACTACACCAGTTTCTATAATTGTTACTACACTAGTTACTATACCAGTTACTATACCAGTTACTATACGAGTTACTATACTAGTTACTATATCAGTTACTGTACCAGTTACTATACTACTTACTATACTAGTTATTATACTGTTTACCATACCAGTTACTACACCAGTTACTATAATAGTTACTATAATAGTTACTATACCAGTTACTATACCAGTTACCACACCAGTTACTATAATAGTTACTACACCAGTTACTATACCAGTTACTACACCAGTACTATACTGTTCAGTAGTTATTCAGTACTATACCAGTTACTTTACCAGTGAGTATACCAGTTACTACACCAGTTACTATACCAGTTACTACACCAGTTACTATAATAGTTACTATACCAGTTACTATTCCAGTTACTATACCAGTTACTACACCAGTTACTATATCAGTTACGAAACTTTCATCAGGCCGGCGAATAAACCTGCCGATTGCTTTTTCATATACATCAGAGTATTATGTACATTCTTTCATATATCTTTATACGATGACAGCTTGCGATATGTTGTAGGCCAAGTTGCGAAGGGCACCTAGTAATTTATAATATATACACCTATCTATCTCCAAGTTTCGTTTTAAATAGTTTTTAAGCCAAATAAATCGAAGGTAAGACAAGACAAGGCCTCTGATCTCATTAATTTTTAGGATTCCGTTCATCAACAGAAAAAAAACGAACCCCAAAAGCTTCGGAATCCTCAGTACACAAGTTGCACTCGCACTTGTATGATATAGCAACCATATTAATTTAAATACGTTTGCAACCGAAAAAAATACATTTTACAAAGCCGAAATTAAACAATTCAAACAATAATTAAGGTAAAGCGCGGCGTTGAGTTCCGCCACTCAACACGCAATACCTCGAAAAAAAGGCGGAAAGTAGGGACGGAGAAAGCAGAATCTAAGCACCGGAGTGTCTCAACACTAGGCTCCTTACACTGCAGTTTCCTCCGCCTAGATAATGAATAAATCTGCCTGCTAAGATAATGGAAATAGAAAAATCCACCATCCCCGAGTGGAAATCGAATCCACTAACTGTCGCGCTTATAAGTATACGCTATGCCTCTGCGCCACGACGGTTCTCTAACTATTATCTCTATATTAAATGTTATTAAACAGTTTGTGAAAATGGCAACGTCAAAGTGAAACACCGTGTAAAGCGACGGTCGAGTGAAGCGCCGCTCTGCGACATGAAACCCGCCGTGTTGAATCACGTCGATACTAAAGTGTGAGTCATATTTGTTTTAGGAATAGGTTATTCAGTAATAATAAAAATATTAATAATTTTAGACTTGATATATTTTGTTTTTTTTTTATTTAATGGGGTTTGAACCCGCGACTCTTGGGTACCGTTCAAGCACTGCCAGCACTATATATGTATAGATATAACGTAGAGAAACTCAACGCCACACACATGTTACCCAAACAAGACAGCAAAATTATGTACACAAAAAAATAATGAAAATTTCTCTGAATAAGAATCGAACCCGCAACCGTCGTGTCTAGTCTCACTAATCATTCACAACTACATATATTCATTTTCAGCGAAGAACAAAAACCTAAAACAACTTTGATGTCATTTCTTTCATCATTAACGAGACGCAAACGCCGATTGGATTCGAACGTGCAGTACTTGAGGCAGCTTGAATCTGTGCTTAATAATTGCACCTTTAGGGAGTCGTGTAGATGCTTGGACTGTCAGGTAAGACTTTTTCTTCTCTTTGAAATGCATTATTACTGCAATTGTATTTGTATACGGTTTCTGGGTTCGAATCCCACTCGATTTTTCTATTTCTATTTTCTTCGCTCTGGAAACTAAGTAAAGCGTGGCGTTGATTTCCGCCACTTAACATGCAATGCCTCGAAAAAGGCGGAAAGCAGGGACTAAGCAACGGAGTGTCTTAACGCTAGGTTCCTATGGTTCCTGCAGTTCTCTCTGCCTACCCTGCCATGTGCGGGATAAAGCGTGAAGACATAAAAAAAATTGTTTAAGCTATATTACTGCAAAGTTTCATCTAAATCCATACAGTTGTTTATGACTTGAACCGTAATAACTATACATATTGACAAACATTTATAGTATTATCTTTTTTCGTTAGACAAATTGTACAACTAGAAGTTGACAATTTTCTCCACAATATTATGTTGTATAGATCTAGAAAACTGCAACTGGTAGGCTATTGGCTATTGTAGGCTTTTCCACACTTTGTGGTTCCTGAGATTATCGCGCTCAACCAAACAAGCTCTCTCATTTTATAATAGTAGTATTTATTTAGAGGGAAAAGAGAGCGTTGAGTGGTGAATTGGTGAACGTGAGAAAATTTCCATACAAATGTTACATCTTTATTTTTCCCCATTAGTGGAAATTTTATAAGATGAGAGACCAATGTCTCGTTTGCCATCTTCAGCACATCCTTCCTTTTAAGCCTTTTCACTATAAAAAAGGGTTTTAACAGGCCATTGGCCAGGGGCCGTCGTGGCGCAGAAGCGCAACGTATGCCTGTAACGCGACGGTTTCTGGGTTCGATCCCCAGTCGGGGAAGATGGATTTTTCTATTTCCATTTTCTTCGTTCTGGCTAACAAGGCAAAGCGCGGCGTTAAGTTCCGCCATTTAACACGCAATGCCTCGTGACGGAGAAAGCAGGGACAAAGCATCCGTTGCTTGTCTTAACCCTAGGTTCCCACGGTCCCTGCAGTTCCCTCTGCCTACCCTGCCTTGTGCGGGATAAAGCGTGAAGATAAAAAAAAAAACAAAAAAATTGGCTAGGTTAAGTCCAAAAATGAGGGAAATTCAATATTTAAAAAACAATATGTTTCACCTTCAAGCGTTTCTGGAGGGTCTTTAAGAGATAAGTCATCCTTTGTACATTTGGTTTCTATTTGTATATATATTTCTGCAACTTTTGTCTTGTGATACATAAATAAATTAAAATAAGTAAAATATACTCCTATTTTATCTCTTCATGAGTTATTTTTCTAAAATCCTTCAACTTAGCATTGATATGAAAGGTTTACCATTTTAAATATAGTTATGTCTTCATAGGATCATATTTATATATAACTTAATAATAATAATAACATTGTCTAACAAGTCTTCATTATGAAGAAACTGGTTTTACATAACTTCCTTCTACATACTCGTCTAATTTTACATATTGACTATTGTATAACATAAGCTATACTTTTATAGGGGAGGGGGGTTAAAAAGAGGGGAAAGGGGATACCACACTATATTTTTAAAAGTAAAGAAAGAACCTAAACAGCAATTATATAGCTGGTTTTTTTAAGTAAAAACTTGAATTTAAAGTAATTGTAAATTTAATAAATAAAAAAACATTGTTAGTCATTTATTTTTTGCCAAACAAAAATTTCCATCACAAAATATTATGGCATACGCCTAAATCATTGTAAAGCTATATTCATATAATTTAGAAGCACCAAAATATTAATTTTTAATTGAGATTTAGGCTCCTTACACACTGTCCGCTAATAATTTTTAATTTTTTTCTGTCATTCTTTTTTTTTAATCAACCTTGTGTGTTAAGCCATAACATTCAATGCCAAATATAATACAATATTTGCAAAAACAATATTTTTAATTTTCAAAAAAATTTTCAAGCACATGCTTTTTTTATTATTACTATTTATTATATTTTTTATATTTATTGTTATTTACTTAATTACAACCATATGAATATTATTCAACAAATTTGTCTATGTCATATTCTAGATGCGAGTCAATGTCTTGTTCTTCCGTTTCTATGACTTTTTTTCTTTCGTTCAATCGTTGGCATTTCAAGCAGATTTGACCTTTTCGAAGCCAACAGCCTCTGTGGTACATTGAGTTGCATTTATCACACATTATTGCTCCACTGTCAAAGGGATATAGAACTTCTTTGTTCTTACAAACTTCACAAATATATCCTTTGCCGGAGCATAAGTCACAATTTGTTATATGAGCCCTACAAATCTCAGTTATTTCTGTCAGTTGACTTTCTAAACTTCCATCATTTATTGCTTGTAAATGTGCCATACTATACTTTTTATTTACATCACCTAATTGTACAAATAAAGGTGATAACAGGTTCGAGCCTTCAACGCATGCACATAAGTATCTTCTCATCCATTCTAAATCTTTCCGCATCTTATGAACCCATTCTAATTCAGCAATAAAGTTAAACAGTCTAGAGTTAGTGCTTTCAACATCTATATATGGCCTTGTCCATGATAATGTAAGCATTTGATATGCTAGTCTTGATATATACCGCTTCTCCCAGTCCCAATTGTGAACAACTCTTGCTGGAATAGCAGCTAAGTCATTCCAATGACATGTTCCACAGAAATACATTCCAGTGTAATCACAAAGACGAGGCTCATTCCAAGTATCTTTGAAAGTTAAAGCTGTGCTACATTCAGCACATTTATAATCTTGGGCTGCTAAGCCTTTTTCTGGGCAAATATTCATTTCAAATGAACCCCTTTCCGTCATAACTACATGAGCACACACTCTGCATATATCTTCAACACATTTGTAGTGGCAGACATATCCACAGTCCGAGCAAATGTAGGAACTTTGCACTATACTCCAAATGACTCCGCTACAATGATCACAATACTGTTTTCTATTAGCTGTACTGACTTGTTGCTCGAAATGATGCCCTTTAATGGCAACTTTTGATTTAATTTGGCCGTCGTTGTCCTTTAAATCTTCTAATCTAAGTCGTAGTTCCACTAAATAACGAACCAGCCACTTTCGCTCGTCTGAACACTGAGGGCTGCTTAACACCAGCTCCTTGCATTGATTTATTGCTCTTTCTATTTCTTCTCTTGTGGCGGAACTGTGAATTTTTAGTTTTTTATTAGCTATCGATTTTGGGAGATAGTTGGAATCGAGACTCTCGTCAGCAGAAACGCATCCTGAAGTGGAAGAGGAGGATCTAGAAGCGACGTCAGCACTTCTAGGGCTACAGCAAATTAAGCTGTTCTTATACCTTGGGGAATCGTTCGCGAGGGCCGCGGCCATGGCTTAAACACGTAATTTCCAATTAAACAGTTGAAATTACTGAAACATCGCTTTTATACTAAACTTTTAGATTTTTTCTAGGAATAAATATAATCTTATCACTAAATTGCGTCTTTTTTGGTTTTTACGTCGTGTTAAGTTTCATGGTTTCCTTTGTTTTCAATATACGACTGATGAGTAATGTAATAATAACACGACTACTTTGACAGATGTCCCACCTATCACTTATGTTTGACGTTTATGTAACGATTTTTATTATGTTGGTAGTATACAGTTACTGTTCATTCCACGTTTACATTTGTTATGAAAATTGTTAAATTAAATATAGTTACTTAGTTATCTGCTTCTTTTATGTCGTTCAATGTTTTATTAAATAAACTGATAATAAATATGTTTATAATATTATGTAAATGTAGTATAATTATTTAAAAAAAATAATTGCAAAATAATATATCGTAAATAATTTTTTCAGGTTTTACCAACCTAACAAAAATACTTTTCTAAACTAATTAATACCACAATAGTCGCTGATACATTTAATTGCATATAAAGTAGGCTGTGACCTTAAAACTTACTGACCTTATATTTATTATAAATTTATCTCATAAGCCGTAAGCATATATTTGCTAATAATTAATTAGCACGTGCTATGTATATATATTTATAGAATCATGTAAACAAGGTCGTCATGGCACATCGGCACACTTAACTGTAAATGTTATTGCAGCTAGATACTAGACAAGTATCTCTAATATTTTGATCTGCAATATCAACACATATTAATTCTAAAATTGTAAAAAATACTGCTAATAGTCGAGAACCGAATGTCTTAAACCTGTACCTTCAAAATTACCCAATAAACTTAAAACATATTACAGTTTATATTATACTGATTACTAAAGACATCATTAGCATGCGGTTATCAGTAATTGACGTTTAGATATATATAATTGGCGTTTAGTTTTGAACCCAATTCTAAAATTTATATAAATAAAAACAACCATTGTGCAATATTTAGTGATTTCTGTACAAAATTCAAACATCCAGTACACACAATATCTGTGGTAGGTTCTTTTAGATGCTATGTGCAGGATTCTTGTATTAATATAATTATTTTTAAAATATATATTTTTTTGAGCAATTTAGATTTCGAGGACCGTCGTGACACAAAAGCGCGGCGTCTTCCCGTAAATGCGACGGTTTGTGGGTTCGATTCCCTCTGGGGGAAAATTATATTTTTCGTTTTCCATTTTTTCGCTCTGGCAACTAGGCAAAGCCCAGCGTTGTGTTCCACGACTCGCAATGCCTCGAAAAGGCAGGAATGGAGTGTCTTAACACTAGGTTCCCACGGTTTCTACGATACCCTCTCCAACCTGCTGTGTGCAGGATAAAGCATTTTATTTTTCTAAGTTATTTAAGTTATTTTTTTAAGTTTAACAATTAAAAAACATTTAATTTGAAGACATTTAATAACCATTCAAGAGATGCAGCTCAAGACCTGCTAGAATAAAATTTAAAAAATATCTTTCCTTGAAAATAATATTTATAATAAATTAAAAATAATAATAAAGAAGGATATAATTTACAGAGCCGTTACTTCGAATGCGGTGAAGAGAGTGACGAGTACAGCTCAGACAACGACATATCACCGTACAGTGTTCACGACGCGAGTCAAGCCGCTGATGACTTGGATGACGATGTGCGTCATTATTTTTTCATATATTATATTTTATACCAGCAGCCGTACCGAAAAGGGAGGGAAATTTGTTTAAAACCTTAAGTATATATATTTTTTTAATGTGTCCATATTTGCTTATGTATATGACACGGCCTTTATCAAAACTGCCTAAATGGTAAAATATTTCGCAATAATTAATCGATATTATTTAAGAACTATCAATATATTTAAGAATTAATCAACAGTTTATGCGCAGGACCATTTTTCTCATTTCGCGGTTTGGTATGAGGATGTGAGGTAGTCATGATTTAATACAAATCACGTATAGACCTCGTACTACAAGAATACTATTTAGCGTCGTCAATCTGTCACATTTCATTTGAAAAATAACTGAAAGAGAAAGACATATATCTCTTTCCCGCTCTGACAGTACAGTGTTTTCCATGTTTTGGCCTCGGGAATTACTGGGAACCTGCCCCCCTCTCTATTCGTGATGGAAATAAACGATACAACTTTGTCTACTTCACAATATATAATAATAGTTCATTAATTAAGGTATGTAACAAAGCTTTAGAGTTTAGACGAAATAACACCTTCAATATCGACTTCGGTTTCTTTACTTTTGAATTAGAGATTACCTAATATGGTTAGTTTAGAGATGACGAGATTTTTAAAAAATAAAAAATAAAAGTTTAAGGTTTCTTTCTAGTTAATATATTGATATTTTCATCTAAATGTAACGACTTTTTATTTATTTGTGAGTCTTTTATGTTACACAATTTATTTATTTTATTTATTTATTTATTAACAACATTTAGTAAATATACAAGAAAAAATTAGTACGATAATAGCCGTATTAGTATTAAACTGTGGCACAGCTAATTTTCATTCAAACGGTTTATAAACACATCTGTAAAATCAGTGAAACCTTTTGTTATTTTCTATATCAAATTTCCAGGTGTTCCTAGATCCTCCAGTAGAGAACGACAACACGTCAACAGATCTCCTCCTAGATGAAGAACAAGAGAACGAAGTTCATGAAGAAGAATGTGAGAACGAGGAAGATAAGCAACTGCAAATGGAGGTCGCTGCGAGTACTTCCGCCATGTTTAATATATTATTATACCATCCCTTCTCCTGTGTTTTACAATGAACCGTCCAAATTAACGAGTTTATGAGTTTTTTTGTAACACTAACACACACACAAAGACAGAATAGTCCTAGATATATAAAACACTGAATTTATTTATAAAAATATAGATAATATATGAAAATAGTTAACTATTAATATATTTAAAAAAATATAATATATTAAATAAAAATAAACACCATATATAAGTGTTTACGTATGTTTATAGAAAAAAGAGATGAAAGCTACAAATATAAGTCTGTCACTGTCACGCTTAGTAGTATCGCTATTGCTGTCTCACTCGCACATTTGCAATTTTTGTATAGAACGATTGCTAATGCATTTACAATTAATATAAGACACTTGTACTCAGAAACGTCAATTAGTTCTTAATTGACATTAAATAGAATGTTCTTGCTTTAACGATTATTATTTAAAAATAGTTTAAAAAAGTGATTTATTGAAGAGGATACAAAATATTAATGTCAATTAAATTCTAATTATACATTTCTGAGTGTCGCTTTAAATATAGTAAAGTACAAAATAGGTAATTCAAACATAGTATAGTATAGTAGTACACTGTCGGTTTATACTAGTGGGTTTGATTCCTGCTCGATGAAATGCTAAATTTCATGATTATTATATGATTATAAAATTATATATCATAAAAGCTTATATAAGCAAATGAAAAAAGTAACTCAAGTAAATAGTAATTATAAGAATATCATATATATATATATATATATATATATATATATATATATATATATATATATATATATATATATATATATATATATATATATATATATATATATATATATATATATATATATATATATATATATATATATATATATATATATATATATATATATATATATATATATATATATATATAAAAATTCAAGACGCTTTGATAATTCTAAATGTTTAATTATAATTAACTATAACACATAAACGAATATTAAACTTAATTGTCATTAGTCAGTTGAGTTTAGATAATGAAATTTTATTTTAAAGAAATGGGTTTTTTTATGTATATTTTAAAATATAAATAAAAGACATAGCTAATTATAGTTTTAAATAAAATAGATTGCTTAAGATAAATGTCCTATTTAAATGGAATTTCACTATAAATATAGATATTTAATCTACATTTATTTTTATAATATAAAATTACAAAAAAATACAACGTCAAAATATAAAGTCTTAAACGAAATACAAGAGTAACTATGAATATATAGTGTTCACAATAAAATATATATATATATATATATATATATATATATATATATATATATATATATATATATATATATATATATATATATATATATATATATATATATATATATATATATATATTTTTATATATATATATATATATATATATATATATATATATATATATATATATATATATATATATATATATATATATATATATATATATATATATATATATATATATATATATATATATATATATATATATATATATATATATATATATATATATATATATATATATTCGTAGTAACACCATGTATATTATACATATATATAGTGTTTCATTTTATATATATATATATATATATATATATATATATATATATATATATATATATATATATATATATATATATATATATATATATATATATATATATATATATATATATATATATATATATATATATATATATATATATATATATATATATATATATATTCGTAGTAACACCATGTATATTATACATATATATATAGTGTTTCATTTTGGATCACCTGTATTTAAATGTAAATCATATTAAAATCCTGTAATACATTGTAGTATTTTTGTTTTATATCATATTCTAGAAAGAAACAGTAGTTTCAGTAAGTTTTAGTATTTTTTTTAAAAAAATCGATTCTTTAATGTTAATCGATTTTTTAAAAATCGATTAACAATAAAGAATCGATTTTTTTCGTTCCTGAGATTAGCATTCATAGATAAAGAAAAATAATGAAAGTCTTTCTTTAGGTTTCTATTATATAAAGTCCTAGAATATGATTATATATATATATATATATATATATATATATATATATATATATATATATATATATATATATATATATATATATATATATATATATATATATATATATATATACATACTTTTGATATAATATGTCATTGTTCCTATACATAATATTGTATTGTATATGTATATGTATATTTTTTTTGTTTTAATATTAAAAATAAGCAACGACTACATACTATAATGCCAGTTGTATTGTAATAATAATAAAAAGTTCCTTAATAATTGTTAATTAATTTTTGTTGCAAATTAATATAACTTTTTTATATATATTTAAAATAAATTTTAATTTCAAGCAAGCTTATGATTATTTTATTGGAATTTATAACAATTTCTCTATAGAGATGCTTACATCTAAATAACTTGTATAAAACATATGAGAATTTCGACGCGACGTAATGAATAACGTATGGCTCAGTGATGAAAGAGGTTGCACGAATTGGAAGAGGGCGCGAGTTCAAATCCCTCAAATTCAAATATGTTTTCTTTAAAGATTTTTGCTATACTTAAGTGTGGATTAACACTTTAAAAATCATAAAAATATTAAAAATGTTATTTACATTATTAATAAATACATTAAAGTGCTGCCTGTAAAAGCGACGGTTTATGGATCGATTCCCATGAGGTGAACATTATTTCCTTTTTCTTCGCTTTGGAAACTAGGTAAAAGGGCAACGTTGAGTTCCGCCACTCAGCACGCAGTGCCCTGAAAAAGGCGGAAAATGAGTGTCTTACTGGGTTTTTATAGTTCCCGCAGTTCCCTCTGTCTACCCTGCCATGTGCGGGATAAAGCGTGAAAATATAAGAGGGAAAAGCTACTAAAGCTAAGGTATTGATATAGAAGTCTATTAAAATGGCAAAATAAAACAATAAATCGAAATTAAATTTCAATTTTATTTGCGTAATTACATAATTTTCCACCAAAATCATACTATTTAAAAAAAAAGAACCATTCAATAATTTTTTTTCTGTTAAATATTAACAAAAAATTAATTCCCTACAATATTCAGAGAAACAAAACTATCTTCTTAAATATACAAAATCTACTATCATTAATTTACATTAGCTAGCGGCGGAGGTAGTGGGTTCGATTTTGCTCTAAAACTGTTTTTTTTTTTAATTTAAAAATTGCACCAAAATTATTAAGCAAAATCGAACCTTAGACTCTTTAATAATAAATATGTAGAAAACTGCTTAAAATAAATAAGTTATGGCAACAGATGGTTTGTATTTGTGAATAATATTATACAGCGTGTTATAAAATATTAAAATAAACTATATATGGTGGGTTCAATGTAAAAAAGATGACTGAAATAAAAAAATAGGTAAAACTAAATGCTTATGTATATATATTATTAATATTATTTCAAAGTAAAATCACCTCCGCCATACAAAAATTCCGACCGAAGCCAGGCTCTAGTATTAGTCTATCTTAATTAATATATACATTTATTATTAAATATGTTAGCATCACATTAAAAAAGGGAAATCGAATCCACTACATAGTTTAGTATAACAGTTTTAAATTAAATCATATAACAAAAAGAGGCAGAGAGAAAAATAAACCATTACGCAGCGCAACTCAACGCCGCGCTTTGAATTTAATATTAAAAAAAAATTAAGTCATAACTATTAAAAACATGATGCCAACATAATAAATTCTTACTATGACTATTTTAAAAAGGCATTTATATATATATATATATATATATATATATATATATATATATATATATATATATATATATATATAACACATATATATTTAACATAGTGTTTTAACACTCGGTTCTCTCTGTCAAACCTGCTATATACGGGTTACAGCATGTTAGCTAATACATTTAAACATGTAATCTAGGTTAAGTTAGTAAAATGAATTTAAATTTGAATTTTCTATATATAGCAGAAATTTTCATTTTTATAGAGGTGTACCTTCATAGTAGAAAACTTTTAAAACAAATACTCCACATTATTATGACATTTCTATATTAAAACTTAAATATTTTTACAATAGTTTTGTAATTACAAAATATTTTTTCAATATTAAAACTCCAAAACAAATTATGTTAAAGTTAAAAACCTAATATTTTTAATAAATAAGTAATAATAACACTATTAAATATATAACCCACACTCAAAGAAGTCAATTTATTGCTTAAGTAGCATTAACTCCATTTGATTTAACTTAAAGTCTCAAAAAAACCCAATTAAACTCTAACTGATATCTCTGAGTACAATTAATTTACTAAACTACTGTGACCAGACAAATAAAATAAAGATAAAAGTGACTTTTGAAAATATAATGAATTTATGCATACTCTTTTAAACAGGTACATTTGTATGAAAGTGTATGAGGGGGATACAAAATGAGTATATGTAAAAACGGACATACATACATACAATAAATGTATATATTAAAAAAGCTTATATATATATATATATATATATATATATATATATATATATATATATATATATATATATATATATATATATATGTGTGTGTGTGTGTGTGTGTGTGTTACTAATTAACTACACTCATAGAACTTATGAAATTCTCCATAATATTTATTTACAAATTAAATTATTTATGCACCATTTCTTATTTATGTATGTATCGCAAAAAGGTTGTCAGTACAAAAATAATATTTTTCAAACACTCCAAAATATTACATATTAAAAAAAAAGAACTAACTTAATTAAAAAAAAAACAACATTATAGGTTTAAGGAACTTTTTCAACTTAATATGCGTATATGTACATAATTGTGACAAAATATGTTTTTAAACTACATTTACATTAACAAATAGCCTGTATAAGTACTGACAACCTAATCTGAACCCCATACCAAAATTAAACTAAAGTAGCTTATTTATTATTACAATTCTACCTTTAAAATATAACAAAATTATTTAAAATTGACAAAATCTGTACATAAAATGTTTTAAAACATAAAATTTCCCTTCAAATGAAAGCTTAGTGTTTAGTTCCACCATTGAACTTATAATGTTTCAACATAGAGGAGAAAGCGGAGTGTCTTAACACTACACTTTCTCTAAGTAACATTTTATATACAGACTAAGTCAAAAGATACACATTTTCATTATTATGCAATAGTAACCGCCTGCGGTAAGATTTTCATCAGTCTATATATAGAAAGCTAAAATAGCATTTAAGTCACAATTGTTACAAACTTGGCATCTTTCAACAAGTTTTATTTCAAAATATCGAATCTGCACTCTGCATAGGCTTTGTTAAAGACTTGATCAGATTTTTTTTATGTCAGTCATAATATTAAATAATTTTCTCAGGAATTTGGAGAAATTGTGTTTCTAAAAAGTCAGTCATGACTTATTCCCACTTTTATATTTGGCTGTTCTTTGGCCAAGTATGACAGATGTCAAAAAATATTCATATTAATGTCATAATAGTTTTTTTTTTTAAATTTAATATATGTATTAGGATGAATGCTATTATTCCTTGAATTAAAACAATATTATTTAATCTATGTCATGTATCTATAATAAATTGAGCAAAAAGTATATAAATCAACCATATGGTTTTTATTTTTGAATTCCAACTAAAATATTCTTATAAAATGTCAATTTGTCTATTATTATTTATATTATGCTTTTATTTTTTTTTTAATTTCAAGTTCAAAGGCACTCAAACACTTTTAAGTCCTAAGTTTTATGCCAATATCATATTTAGAAATATTAATATTGGTTAATAAAATCTAAATTTTAGACAATTATTAGTTTACTTAAGTGCATATTTTTCATTTAAAAAGAAAAAAAATGTGATAAAGATAATACTTAAAGCAACCAATAAAAAACCTCATAAAAAATGTGTTATTATTTTATTATTATTATTTTTAATTATACTAATATAATTTTAGGAAGACAAAAAGTAAAATGTCCCAAAAATTGTTTTTACTATTTTGTATTATGAAATTTTTTAAAGTATTATTAAGTTGGTAGCATAACCATGTCAAGTTATCCAAAGTCAATTTGGCCAACATAATCTCATATTCAGTATTCAATGTTTAGTCAGTATCAATGTTTAATTTGACAGATCTTCGATCTATCTAATTAGATTACATTACATTACATAATTTATACATTTGTGCTATATTTATACAAATATTGTAAGTCCATAAGTTAGCAATATCTGAGCCGACCAAAAATTTACTTGAGATCTTTTCCAAATAAACTTAAAGCAAGAACTTACCAGAGATATTAAAAAATTTCTAGTGTCCGAAATTCACTCTCATCCATAATGTCAGGTCACTATCACAAATATTGTCACTAACACTAACTATTGTAGTCTTTATCACACCTGTCATCATGATCCCAATATTTCTGATTCCGTGGAACTTCAGCCACATGCCTTCTCGGAGGAGTTTTTGAGTCTTCACCGCTGTTCCTTCTGTTAGACCTCCCTGGGTTCGACTGCCTCGATTCCCTTGAACTCCTCGAAGCTGATCTAACCTCTCTCTCCTTCTCCTCATCATTCAAACTATCCTTAGAACGAGTCCAACTTTTCTTATTTTTATTGGCATCTTCTTTAACATCATTCTTATCTTTTCTCCAATTCTCCACAGGTTTCCTTGGATTTGCTGTTTTTTGCACTTCATTGTTCACTCTTTCAGGTACATTTGCTCTTTCTGTGAACTGTGGGATAAACTCAGGTGCATTGAAATTGGGCGTTTGAAAACTCTGTATATATGCACCGTCACCTTGTTGCAAATAATTTACATATGGCTCCTGATAATTATAATTAGGAGGCGGATAATTTGGAGGCATCACTGTAGGATTGAAAACTGCCTCACTCTCCTCCTTTTTCTCTTCCGCCTGCCTCCAGGAGTTCAAATCGTATCTTTTAGTTAGATTACTTTTAATGGACCAAGTGTCAAAGTTTTCTTGGGACAATTGCTCTTGCCTGAGCAGTCCAGCTCCTGCTCCTAATATAGGTCTTAACTTAGGTTTCGCATCATCATCCTGATTTAAGCTAATTTGGGACAGATTCTGTCCCATTTTGTCCGGATCATCCTCTTTTTTCTTCCATGAGCCATAGTTTACTTCACTAAAATTATCATCTGTGGTAAGATCTAAATGTGCAGCGTAGAACTGTTGTAATGTGTTAGGCAATGGAAGAAACTTGTTTAAACAGAGATCAGCGGAAAGCAGAAGCCATATAATGCTGACTGGAGGCGGTGTTAGGAGGCGTAGCCTGATTGATATTGATAAGTCGTCCAATTCTTGGGCTAACACTGACAGAAGTTCTCGGCCATTTTGCATGAGCTATAAAGAAAAGAAAAAACGTTTAATTAAATGATCCTACGCAATGTAATTGTCAATCCAAACTTATATACAGCTATACTTTATACCACTCTTTATTGACTCTTCATATAATTTTCTATAGTCCAGCAACTAACCTGTGTTGCGAGACTCCTGTGGGCCCTGAGGTCGTCACTCGCCAGCAACGCTCTCATGTACTGAAGGAGGGGGTTCGCTAAGATGTGTACCTTGTTGCCGTTGCAGAGACGCGCCTCTGGAATAGATACAATTATAAATAAGATGATGGCATCAAACATTTTTGATTGGTTTAGGAAAATGAGCAGAAAGTGTATAATGGAGTGTCTTAACACTAGGCTCTCTTTGTGTAATAACTACATACAATAGACAAAATTATAACATGCACACACACACACACACATATATATATATAAACAATGGTATATAGTAGGAGAGCTTGAATCCTCTTGGAAATTGAGGTCCCAATTATTTTTAAGTGTTTACCATCAACTAAAATTTTGTAAGTAAAATATACTATTAAGTATTTTATATTATATGGTTTATTCCTTCTTTATGACATCAAAATATTACTAAAATAAAACATATTTAAATTACCTGCGAAATAATCACCCATCAGGTTGGCAGCATTGATCAAATATATTGGGTTGGAACGCTCTAGCACATCCAATTCTGAAACAAAAATTTTCTTATTATCTATTATTAAATACAATTAATTTCATTTCATTTAGTGTACAATTATTATTAATACATTTAAATATCAATATATCTATATATATATATATATATATATATATATATATATATATATATATATATATATATATATATATATATATATATATATATATATATATATATATATATATATATATATATATATATATATATATATATATATATATATATATATATATATATATATATATATATATATATATATATATATATATATATATATATATATATATATATAAGATATGTGAAACACCACAAAATGAATTTTATAAATAACTAGGCATTTTGTGAGCCTCACAACGACGCCATTTAAAACAAAAATTTTGCAAGTAATAAATTTACGTCCAAATGAAAATAGGCATCAGGCAATATTATAATATAGGAAGATTTGCATATGTGTTCTGTAACTCAAAAACTACTAAACCGATTGTGACGTAATTTCAAATGGACAGATAAATAATACAGGCTACTTTTTATATACGCCAAACACCTAAAAAAAAAGGATAACGTCCATCTGTACAATACCTTGCAGCTAATTATAAAAAATAAATACTAAAAAGCCCAATCACTTACTGGTAAAAGTTCCCTGCATGACCACATTGAGGAGCGCAGCGCGTAACAGCTGCTGCCGCTGTTGGCGAGTGAATGACGCGCCGACGGCCGCCATCTTGCGTGACGTCACCGACGACTGCAGCGCCGCCGCGCGGAAACTGGCGAACGCTTGTCTGTGGGTGGGGGGGAAACGGAAGTCAGTTGTATATTTAGATTATTTTTTCTTTTTTTCTTAATGGCGAAATGCAAGAATATGTATGCAAATTTCTATATTTTTTTGTTATTAATTGTGATTTTTTTTAATTAAATGACAATGGCTTAACCTTTTAAGACGCTGCGTTTGTTCTTTCCGAGTAACGAAATTCAACATACAATGATTATTGGTTTAAATTAATATTTGTAGACATATATTCTTAATTAGATATTATAGTATGTACATTTACTTTTTTAACTAATTTAAAATATAATGTAATCCTTCACTTTAGTAAAACAAAGTACAGTGTTAAGTTCCACCACACAAAATCTTAAACTTATCCAAGCAAACAGAGGATCTGTTATCTGGATCTGTATATTATTTCTTTAACTATAAAAAAGCAGGGAATGCAGGGACTAAGCAACGGAGTGTCTTAACACTAGGTTTCAATAGTTCCTGCAGTTTCCTCTGCCTACCCTACAGTATGCGGGATAAAACGTGAAAAAAAAAGGAAAAAAGAACTCACTGTAATCTCGCCTCATCCGGACACATATTAGTGACGGTAGTTTCAAAGTGTCTTAGCTTCCTATTGAACTGTATACCGTCCTCGCCCGGCGAGAATTGTTCCAGCTGAAATACAATTTATTAATATATACATAATTATATTTAATAATAACTTATAATAATCAGTACGGCGTTGAGTTCCGCCACCCAACGCGCAATGCCTCGAAAAAGGAGGAAAATAGGGACGAAGGAAGCAGGGACTAAGCAACAGAGTGTTTTAACACTAGGTTCCTATGGTTCCTGCAGTTCCCTTCCCATGTCCCCATGACATAAAAAAAATAACATACCAAAACCAACAACGGTGCGAATTGTTCATCCACGTGGAGGAGTTCAGCGAGAGAGTCGTCCTCCTTCTTCTCATCTTTCACAGGTTCATCGTCTTCGTTCTCAACTCTTGGCTCTGGAATGACGCGTTTGACTGTTTACAACGGATTAATTATTCCATGTTTAAGTATGCAGTAAATAGAGTGTAGTGATTTATTATAAATTAGGAGAAGATGGAGTAACTAAACACTAGTCTAGTAGTAAAATAGTAGAAAACTTAGTATTTGTAGTTGTTTATGTAATGGTAAACAAAAGTGTGTGTGTGTACGCATAAACAATGCGTGTGTGAGGCAATGTACGTACGTGAATTATGTTAACATTTTACACATGCGTGTACTTGTGTGAGTGCATATGTATGTACAATAGTGTAAGTATATATATATACATGAATGAATACGTGTGAGTAAAGGTGTATATGTGTGAGTTTAAGAACACGTGATTATAGCGTGTGAGCGCAAGAGCATTTAACACTCATATAAGTACACAACAACATAATTTAGCAACAAAAAACATATAAAAAAATCACTCAAAAATATTAAACATTTATTATAACACAAATATATTTATTCCACCAACCTGTTGCCCGAGGACTGAGTTCGGCCAGCGTCCTCGCCGCATTGATCTCTTCGTAATCGTCGCCTGGACGTGACTCTCGAGCTGGCGGTAGATGATGACGCCCCGTGTACCCGCGACCGCGTCCGGAGGACATTTTGTACTGAAGTCGTGTTAAAAAGCATTTTTAAAGGACAAGAATTAAGAGTTTTGTAAAATATGTGATACATTCTATGTACAGAACAATTTCTGAGCATCCCAAACTCAACTTTCTCAATAGACTTTTGCTGTACTCTTGAAAGGGCATTCAGCTTAGTGCCAACACGATACTAGAATAAGCGAGGCCGGATCTTTAGCAAATTGTATAATGTCAACTTATATCTGAGTGGCAATTTACTGTATTTACGTTTACAAATCAGTAGATAAAACCTACTTAGAATAAATAGAGCATCGCTTTTGAATTTTTGACACGAGGACTAACAGAATTTGGAATTTAGGATTACTCCTAGATATTTTACCCAGGACTTCCAGGGGATAGGTTAGCTTAACATACACACGGTAGAAGCTGTTTCGTATTTGCGTGAGAACACATCTCTTCACTCTTGTACAGTTTAACCCTTATTTTCTATAAACGGTACTACCCCGCCTATGACATCAACCAAAACTGTCAACTGGTGAGAATAGAACGAAGTGGTTTATAGGGTTGTGTCATGGTATATATTGCTAGGTTGACTCATTTTGTACGAGGCATGTTGCTAGAGTATTGTGCATATAAGATCTGAGAAAGAGTACAACCCTTGAGGTCTGCGCGGAAGAGGGCAATAGAGGATAGAGCATCATCAACTTTGTATTGAAAATATTCATTTGACAAGAAAGCTTGTACAGTGAACAATAGACAGTGTATCACTCCTGTTCTAAGCCATTTGAAAATCAAGCTGCTGAGCCACAATTTGTGATATATGTAGAAGTATGACCTCAGTGCCATTGTAGTGATGTTATAGTAAGCTTATATACTCTGCATTTAGAGGACAATGGAGTGCTATTACTTTAAGCCCAATATCCCAAGTAGAGATTTAGCCTTTTCCTATAAATAGATTATTCAAAAAAAAAAACAAAGAATTCAGAGTAGTTTCTAAGAATATGGTTTTCATTAAGCAAGCCATACAGATTTATATTATTAATGTAAATAGTAAACCAAGCCTTTCAAGAAAGAAAACGAGAAGCCTACTTTGTTTATACTTAAGTCAACCTTGAAATAATATAAACACAGCAATATAAAGTAGCAAAATAAATCTTTTAGTTTATTATAAAAATAAAGGAATAATATTAAGTTCTCTGTCATTTTAAATCCTCCAATGGATAAGAAAGATTTTTTCATAAGCTGCCTGCATATTGCAGGATAGGCTTTCAGAATGTAGTGATTCTTGATTTTTTTTTTAACTTTAATTTATAATTTTTTTATAAAAAGCAAGTTACGCTTATTTGTGTACAATGTTAAGTCTAATGTTGTCAGGCATAAGAGATTTGGCATTCGGATGGTAAAATGAGCTCTAAGAGGTTAATTTACTAAAAGATCATGTAAAAACTGTTTAAATCACTATATATTTGTTACAATCTTGTATAGTTGATAGCTTTGTGCTTCAAGTCATATAACAAACAACTGACACATACAAAACACCATAAATAAAGAGAAGAAGAAAATTATCTTTGTATATAATAATAAATATTAGATTAATTTGTAAGAAATGTCACAGGAAAAATAGATAATTTATCGTTGACTAAAGTGTTTAGTTAAAACTTCATACTAAAGGTGAAAATTAACCTGTTAAGTACAATGTGGTAATACAACTCTTTGTGATATAAATTGTTTAAAATCCATTTTAAAAATAAAAAATCATCAATACTTACATAGTCAAGAAATAACAATATACAAATATTGACACAAAATTATCGAAAAGTCTCAGGTAAAGTTGTATCAATGTAATCTTACAATCAAAAATATTTGTTTAAGATAGCAGCTGACATTTCAAAGTTATTTTTATAATATTATTAACAAAGTCATGTGAACCGCCCACGTTTGTCAACTGTTTACACCGTGATTTAAAACCAATTATCATATTTTCGCGTCGTGACGGCATAATAAAGAAATATTTACTTGCGTTTCTATAATAAATAACCCTGAATGATACACCATAGAACTGACACTATATGTCAACGCTTTTTATCAATGAAAAACAAAGTTATTTACGACGAACGACGCATTTAAAAATGACAGAGGCATAAATGAAAACTTAAAGAAATTCGCTTCATGTTTAATTTACACTGTCCTTAATAAATTCTAGCGCGTTTGAGATGCTTAATATTTATTCACTATCCACCGGTGGTTAGATGACGAATTTTGAAAATATAGGTTCTTTATTGATTACCACGCCATTGAAGTCCGAAGTTCATATATGAAATGAATTATTTATCCTGATATTAATTAATTAAAATTCTTTCACTTACCAGTAATTAATATTTGAAAACACTTTTTGTTAGTTATTTATTTCCTGGTTGTTTCACGTAGCGGTTGTCATGCATTTCATTTCCATATTGGCGACGCTAGTGATTAGAAACTGTTGCCACAGATAAATAATATATAAATGAGGTTAAAAAAAAAATATTATTCAAAGGAGGTTTACCTTTTATATAAAACTCACACCCAATTTTTCAGCATTCAATAGCATAATAAAAATTATATTAATCATAAAACTTTTATTACTATTATGTTTATATTTTGAAGAAAATATTCAGAATGTACGAACAATTTTAAACACATATTCTTGTTTAATGTTTACACATATTATTTTTATAATAAAGAAATCTTGGTTTTGGATAAAAATAAAACTATTCAATTAGATACAAACACAACTTACTTCTAATTAATAAATATACTTCTAAATAAAAACAGTAAAAAATTATAAGTAATAAAGTTTTAATGACATAAACCCTTATATGAAACAACAAAAATCTTATATACAAATATAATATATTTATTTTATATCAATTTAAAAATTATTCAAAGTAGATATATTTTATAAAATATTTCGATCGACGTAACAGAAATTGACATTTCCGTTTTTTATACGACTAAGTGTGGAGGGGAGCGTGTTTCGGTCGCACAGTGGAAGTCTGATTTTCGCAGATTTTTCAAATATAATGTGATTTGTAAAACGTTTTATCCTTAGTTTCACTCCAAGTAACGATCCTTTATAATAATTTATTACTTTATATTAATCAATAATCAATTTTTATTGGATATATCAGGTTTAAAGTCCATCGCATCTTAAATTATCGCCACTGCGCTTATAGGAATTGTTTTTATTATTGATATTTTCTATTTTGGATTTTGTAACGAAAATGGTTGCCTAAATTCTCCATAATTACTACGAAAATCGTGCTTTAATTTTACATAATCTTAATTCAGTGTATTACCATCGATATATTGAACATTTTAATTAATATTTTTGTATAAAATACATTGAAAAAATATACATCTAATAAAAATTGGCAAGATGTCTGACGGTCATGTGGAGGTAAATCAGCTGAGAAAAGAGAGTGTGGCAGCAGCGAATGTACCCACTGATAGTCCAATAACAGATCCTGGCCAAGTCCGTGGTGGAAATCCTGATGCATCAGCCGGAAAATTTGATGGCCCCAGAGGAAAATCTGGGGCATTAAAAAAGTCTGCAAGATACAGGAGTAGATCCCTTTCTGCTTCTTCAGCTGATTCTTACAGTTCTACTTCATATACTGGTAAGTATTTAAGCTTATTTATATGTTATTAATATTTGTTTATTTACAGAAAACAGCAAGTGTAAACAATATTTCAAAAGTTATTTAAATAAATTTTCAATTAATCATAGATATTTTATTTTGCTATAGTAGCTTCATAGTTATGATTAGGATGTGTTTTCAAAGATATCAGCGGCTTATTTTATATTGAATTAAATATCATTATATTTTTTATGAATCTAAAGCATAATAATATTTAATAAATACACTCTCTTTATTTAAATCTAAAATTGTGAAATAAGATTAAAAAGAAAGGAAATTAGTTACACAGCGTACAAGGCAAAATAATTTCATGCTAATTCTGGAATTGTCTGGTCAAACCCTGGAATATTTTAGATAAAAATATCTAGTACACAAAATAAAAGAAAATACCCAAAAATACCACTAACAAAAATTAAAAAAGTTTGACAATATATTAATTCTTTTTTTTTTCAAAAGGCATTAACATTCCTTGACAATCCTTTACCAGAGTGAAATAAATAACATTTTATCACTGAAAATATTTCTAAAACTATATACATCAATATACAATATAAATTATTTGTTACCAACAACTATAGTAATATTCTTTTAAATAAATTGGCATATTATTAATAAACATGTAACTTTAATTGCCTGCACATGTTCATGGCACAATTTTATGATAAGCATTTAAGATATAATAAGTTGTATTTTAAGAGAAGAAGCGGAGAACAGAGTGTCTTAACACTACATTCCTACAGTTTCTGCGGTACCCTCCTCCTACCCTTCCCCCTTAATATAAGTCCCTCTACACCACTATATCCCAATATCAATTATTATATGGTATAACCTTATAGAAGTCACAGATTCATTTCTTATATATTCCAGAAATTTAGTAAAGTAATAAGCATTCCTCAAAGCCATTTTATTAAGCACCATTTTCTTCTCAGCCACATTTTTCTTAAATATATTACCATATTAACATATATTCATTGTGTCGCAGAGGCGTAGCGTCTGCCTGTAAATGCGACGGTTCGTGGGTTCGATTCCCACTCGGGGCAGATGGATTTTCTATTTCCATTTGCTGCGCTCTGGCAACTAGGCGAAGAGCGGCGTTGAGTTCCGCTACTCAACACCCAATGCCTCGAAAAAGGCGAAAAGCTGGAACAGAGATAGCAAGAATGAAGCAATGGAGTGTCTTAACACTAGGTTCCTATGGTTCCTGCAGTTCCCTCTGCCTACTTTGTCGTGTGCGGGATAAAGCGTGAAGATAAAAAAATGTATATTAACATATATATTAATAGTACATTTACTATGCTAAGCTCGTAGTGTCCATTATGTAAGAAAAGTTATTGTGGAAGAAAAATATGAATTATCCATGGTTATTAGATTGCCTATTGTTTTTATGGTGTAAATAAACCATATTTTGTATTTTTCCAACAATAACGATGTCTCTAATTTGAATATATGAATAAAATATATATATACCTACATATTTATAGGTGTAGCTCTGTGGTATGGTCTGTAAAGGCATTGTGCGAAGGTTCAATCCCACTAGGGGGAAAAACTATTTTTAGTATTGCAATGGGTTTAACCAAGCACTAAATCAAATGTCGGTACACTAAGTTCTTTCAAGTTAGTTATATTTTTTTATGGCTTCTTCCCTTAAATTTTTGGCGTTTCGAGCGTGAATTTTTTAGCTTCACGCTTTATCCCGTTCCTAGCAGTTAACAGTAAGAACCTAGTGTTAAGTCGCCCCGTTCTTTGTAATCCGCCAGTCGAAGAATTGCGTGTTGAGTGGCGGAACTCAACGCCGCGCTTTGCGTTGTCTATCCTCCCGAGTCATAATCGAACTCTGCGCCACCATGTCCCTCTTGTATAGCTATAATAATATTTAAGTGTGTAAGAACTTAATACACGCTTCCCGGCAAGTTCTCATACTTTTTACGCGACCTTCCTCCAGTACCTTCGACACTGTGATTTCGAAAGTCAACCGAGGTCTACCTTACGTCTCTTACCACTGACTTTTGCTTTATATATCTTCTTTTTGTAAGTATCTATTGATTAAAGAACCAACGTAGCCATACTTGAATTTAAATAACACACATAGTGCTTTACGGTACGGAGAAACCGTGAATAATCTCACTCAGTCTACGAAAAACTTAATAATACAGACGTTGACCACAAACTTATGTTAATAGCTGACACCTTCAATTATTACGTATGTTTATTGTTGCGGTTATATATTTTCAAATAGATATATGTATAAGGACGGTCGTGGCGTAGAGGAACAGCGTCTGCCTATAAACGCGACGGTTCGTGGGTTCGATTCCCACTCGTGGCGTGGCGTGGTGTTGATTTCCGCCACTCAGATGCCAATGTCTAGAAAAGGAGGAAAGTGGGGAACGGAGAGTCTTAACACCAGGTTCCCGCTGTTCCTGCTGTTCCCTCTGTCGACCCTGCAATAAGCGGGATAAATTGAAGCAAAAAAAAGGAATCGAACAAAACGACTAGGCACTACAACTTTTTAAATAAATAAAACCAAACAAGTGCGATTGTGCCAAAAGGGTCCTCCTAAAGCCTTATAAAAATAAACTTTCCCGATCTTAGCAGTGTATAAAAATTTTTTATTTCAAAATAACAGAAACGTTTTTTTTTCTTCATAATTTATTTACTTCGTTGATTAGAGACTAACGTACTGACCAGAAATAGGTTTAGAGTAAATTTTCTACGGCGGTTGAAGTAAGAGCGAAAGGTATAACAGCAAAATCTCTATAGCTTGCTAAAAGATCTCAGCCGGTTTAGAATTATTACTAATACATTTCTAGAGCGTAATTCGAAGGCGACATTAGTGGAATCGTTTCGAATTTGGTTAGGTAGTGGGAGGAGCTCGGTTAGTGAAGGTAAGCGTTAATGCATTTTAAAGGGGTCCCTTTAAACCTACACTTAGGTCGCAAGTCCCAAGCGCTGGAGCACCTCTTCCCACAACGCGATGGGCACCTGCAGTTTTTTCTCTTCCATACAATAATGTCATATCTACAATTCGAATAATGAAATAGAATTCGAATAGTTATTTTTGTTATTGTGACATTAAATCCAGTTTTAGGTAAAGCTTTATCCCGTTTAGGATAAAGTTTAAGATATTCCACTTAATGCTAAAATTGGACACGTAATGATTTGATTCACGTAACTTCACGTCATTATTTCTATTTTTAAGATATTTAGAGTTTTAACCAACAATTAGGACAGAAAAAGTTCACATTCAAAAACATTTCACTTCAAACATTTCATTTAAAAAAAATATTTGAACACAGCGGGATTTGAAGCCGCATCCCTTGGAAATCGTTCGTCGTTGTTCTTTTTACCAGAGCGAGTGATTCTTCGACATTTTCGACATTTATAATAGTCATTCTTCGATATTTCTTTGCTGAAATTCAGACGCCGTCCTATTTCGCCACGATGACTTCTAAGAAAGAATATGCCGAAATTTGTATACAAAAGCGGTTACGTTTTATGCTATGTTAAGTAATTGTAACTCATATTGCTAATAGGTTCCTATCCATCTTATTTTATTAACTAGAGATTTGACTAAATATAAATATCAAATGCGAGTCAGAATCACGAGTCAAGTCGAGTCGAATCGAATCGAGTCAAGATTGTATGTCCACGTGGTCCAATTAATTCGCGTTATATTATAAGCATTTGAATTATAAACGCTTGTATACCTATTGTCATTGTTATAATTTAAAACTTGAATTATTTACAATCTCTTGGAGTACAGAAATAATCCTCAGACCGGATTATGTGGTTTTAATTTCAGCTCGATTTTTTTTAGCTTCACGCTTTATCCCGCACATGGCAGGGTAGGCAGAGGGAACTGCAGGAATCATACGAACCTATTGTTAAGACACTCCGTTACTTAGTCCCTGCTTACTCCGTCCCCGTTTTCCGCCGTTTTCGAGGCATTGCGTGTTGAGTGGCGGAACTCAACGCCGCGCTTTGCCTTAGATGCCAGAGCGAAGAAGATGGAAATAGAAAAATCCATCTTCCCCGACTGGGAATCGAACCCAGTAACCGTCGCGTTACAGGCAGACGTCGCACCTCTGCGCCACGACGGTCTTCAAGCTTCATACTTTCAATAAATCTTGAGAAATATGATCTTGATCTCGATCAATCGAAAAGACGTTTAGATAGGCAATTAAAGGTTGTGTACTTTGAAGTTTCTGTTGGTGAAGGTAAGGGTGTCACAGTGAGAATGAAGAAAATGTGCCCATAATATTTGGGCACGTTGAGAGATTGAATGAAGAAAATATAGTAAAAACGATTTTTGGAGCAAAAGATTCTGCTAAGCAATGTTAAGGTTTCGGTTGATAATTTTCAAAGATTTCTGTTTTATTCTATTGAGGAAAGGAAGCCTAATATAATAAATGTTATATAAGAAAAATGTTTTTAATATACTAGATACAGCGCGGCGTTTTGCGCTGATATTAAGAAAATGATGCCTTGAAATGGCTTTAGAAGAAAGAAGGAGAACGGACCGTCGTGTCTGTCTGTAAACGCAACTGTTAGTGGGTTCGATTTCCACTCGAAAAGGCGGAAAGTGGGGAACGGAGTATCCTAACACTAGGTTCTGTTCCTGCGGTCCCTATCTAAGGGTCATATCAAGATAGGCAGAGCTATCTTGATATGATCGGGATAAAGCGTAAAACTAAAGAAAAAGCAGTACGAAGTAAACTAGATTACTCCTATATACCCTTGTGTATAGTGTGTAGGATTAGAAATTTATACAATAGCCAGTATAAAAGTGGAACCAAACAAAAGAAAGAATAATAAACAGCTGGCAGTGCAAAGTACTGGAGGAACTACTTTTGCTTGAAGCTCATTCATTGTTTATTGACGTATATAGAACTTTTAAAGTTTGCAAATATCAACAAAGGTGGAAGGAGTTAACAGGTTTTATTTTAAAGTTAATTTTTTTTTAAATCTGGTTATTAATTGGTTAATTATTGTCAATTAAGGGAGGAGGACTGTTGTGATGGTTTGTGGGTTCGATTCCCACTCAGGGACTATCGGGGAAGATGGATTTTTCATTTCCATTTTCTTCACCCTGGTAACAAGGCAAGTGCGGCGTTGAGTTTCGCCGCTCAATACGCAATCCTTCGAAAAGGAGGTGTTGGGAATGGGTGGTCTTAAAACTAGGCTAGAATACCACGGTTCCTACGGTTCCTTGTGCTGATCCTTGCAATATGCAGGATAAAGCGTGAGACAAAAAAAGTAAATTAAATTTCATTTATCTAATAAATACCTTTGTGGTGCAGTTGCTAAATATATTAATGAACACATGCCAGTATAAATTCGAATCACGTGCTAAAGTACAGAATATATTTTTATATGCTTTAATGATTTTGTTTTAAGCGCGGGTTCTAATCCGGCGGCGTAAAAATGTTTTTATTTTTTTATGTATATTGTAAAACTTTTACCCGTAATGTGGCGTTGATTTTGGCCACTCATCTCGTAATATTTTGCATTTCCGTGAGAAACGGAGAACGGAGAGTCTTAATCCTATGCACCTCTCTCCTATACTTCTCTACCTATCCTGCATGAAGTTAAAAGTCTTCTTTTTTATCTAATGACATTATAATGTAAATAAATTTTGAAATTCATTAATATAGGAATAAAAATAAGATCTTTTAAAGTTTTATAGTAATTAATTGAAAAGGAAACGAACGTAGTTAATATATCGGAGATAATTACGCATTAGATTATTGATAACCTACTCCATAATAAGCTTTCATTGACGGTAGGACGAAGAACATGCATCCACTTGCGCACACGCACACATGTACATGCCCTGCTCATGTGTCTTTGTGTGTGTACGTCCATTCGTATACATGTACGCATGTGTATATCTACACGTACGTACTTAATTAGGCGTACATGCATACATATACAATTATTTATGTGTTTACAGCTGGCATGTACTCACACAAACACACACAAAAACGTATTTTTACGCTTGCTCACTCAAACACATATACACGCGTACACTAGTGATGTAACGAATATCTGCATTCGCATTCGCATTCGCGAATATTCGCATTCGCAAAAAATCTGCGAATGTTTTACGAATTTCAGAAAAGAAAATTTGACGACGATAATACGTTATAAAAATTTAAATCAGTTTACTTTTTGTTATTTAGTTCAAAACAGTTACTTAACCTCGTGAACACATTATTATTATTAGTCTTCATCATATCTCATAATTTTTTTTTATGCAATCTAAGCAAACAGAAATCAATTCTCCCTCCTTTCTAAAAAAGTTTTTCGTAATCTAATGCTTAGATTTTTATTATTATAGTCCAACGTGTTATCTTGCTTGCCGTAAACAACTGGCGCCAAATTTACTAGAATTACTGAATATTCGCATTCGCATTCGCGAATGTCGGTAGCAAATATCCACATTCGCATTCGCATTCGCGAATGTTAAAAAAATGACATTCGTTACATCACTAGTACACACATATAATACATACACAATTTCTTTATCTACAAAAATATAATACAAACGAGCCAACTGAGTTTCATACTTTAGACCCACAGGGGGAGCCCTTGTACTGACGACCCCTCTCATGCAACCTCATATTGCTTGCTAGTTCTTAGGAAGCAATATGAGGTTGCTTAGGCTAACAACATTAACCTTACGACCGAAAAAAAACAACATCAAGTGTACCGATATAGATATATTTTTCTAACATTCCTGCGTATTTTTTTAAGTATTACTAAATACTTTGCATGGCAATTACTATAGCATGTTGTAAACATAACATTTATATAGTTGTGCAATTACTAAACTGAATTTCATATTCATTATAAAAGCATTATTGTAACAATTGCTGGTGAACTTTAAATAAAATAAAAAAGTATACTTCTTAATCATTTAGTTACGATTTTTATATTATTAACAGTATAAATAGTACCGTCCGTTGAGGACCGTCGTGGCGCAGAGGCGCAACGTCTGCCTGTAACGCGACTAACGCGACGGTTTCTGGGTTCGATCCCCAGTCGAGGAAGATGGATTTTTCTATTTCCATTTTCTTCGCTCTGGTAAACTAGGCAAAGCGCGGCGTTGAGTTCCGCCACTCAACACGCAATGCCTCGAAAACGGCGGAAAGTGGGGACGGAGAAAGCAGGTACTAGGCAACGGAGTGTCTTAACACTAGGTTACCGCGGTCCCTGCAGTTCCCTCTGCCTACCCTGCCTTGTGCGGGATAAAGCGTGAAGCTAAAAAAAAAAAAAAAAAAAAAAAAAAAAAAAAAAAAAAAAAAAAAAAAAAAAATAAATAGTACAAATATCTAGGGAATCAACGCCTCTTGCGAACCGTGCAAGCGCTTTGACCACTAATCCGTACGTTCTTCATCACGCTGCGTCGAAATTCTCATATGCTTTATACAGCTTATTCCGTTGTTAGCATCTCTGTAGGAAGATTTTTACAAATTTTCGCTACCTAAACATTACTATAAAGAACAATCGTTTGGCGAGAGCGAATGCCATTTTTATTAAATATTTTTTTAATTTATGTTTGAAAAAAAGAAAAACCTAAAAGATACACTATAAATGTAATATATATCTTTAAGTATACATCATAATGATTTAAATATTTGTTTTTAAATAACATGTCAAAAAAGACTTGGAAATGGGATTAAGCTGTCGTACAATTTTTATCAGCCTTCGTTTGACAAGTACTCGGTCACGCGATACGTAAGTACCCTATTGAGTAACTAGAGCCATCTTTTTTAAATTTCATAAATAGCTTTTTATCTTTATTTTAATGAAACTATCCGATTTTGTAAATTAAAATCTCTTAGGTTAGGTTCTGTATGTAAACACGACAGTTTCTGGGTTCGATTCCCACTCGGGTAAAATGAATTTCTATCTTCCGTTTTCTTCGCTATGGTAACTAGGCAAAGCGCGGCGTTTAGTTTCGCCACTCCACACATAATGCCAGGAAAGGCAGACAGTGGGATTGGAGTGTCTTCACACTAAAATCTGTGAATAAATAAATATATTTTTTGCTAGAATTCGCCTAATTTCTTCATCTATTCGAGAAAAATAAAGTACTCGTACCAATAAACGCTTAGAGTTATATTTTTATTACTAGTACTACCAACTATTCTTCTTCGCTGTGGTAGTGTAATTTGTTACGCAATCCCAAGTAAGTGCATCTATTCCAAACCGTAAATGTGATACAAGGTCATTCGGCCCTTTCTGCCTACAGTTAGTGGCAGATAAAAAAGCGGGGCGTTAAGTCCCGCCACTTAACACGCAATGCCTCGAAGCGCAGAAAGCAAATAACGGAGTGTCTTAACACTAGGTTCTCACGGTTCCTGCAGTTTCCTCCGCCTACGTTGCTATGAGAGGGATAAAACGTGAAGCTGATATAAAATAATTGAAATAACCATGGTCGCTCACTTATGTACCAATTTTTATTTACCTCATTACATAAAAAATTATATAAATAACACTTTACTAGGTAGGTAAGTTAGTGTTAAAACACTCCGTGCCCCACTTAGGCATATAGATTTGCGAAACTAAACGCCGCGCTTTTTGAACAAAGCTAAAGTACATAAATTAATTTCACCGAGTGGGAATCGAACCCTCAACTTTCGCGTTTATAGCCATTTGTTGTGCCGCTGCGCCACGAGTAGTGAAATTATTACAAAATAATTGTACCTAATGTGCTGCTCTAAAGAACTTTTCTGCAGTATTAGACTGAAATTGGACCGTTAGCGTCTTTGTAGTTGACTTTGTTCTAAATATGTACGTATTTAGAAAAATCGTGTTGTATTTTTTTTTTAATTTAGCTTTCATTGTTAATAAGGAAAAGAAGATTTTTTTCTATATTTATATTGTAGTGTATCACTACTTGTTATACTGGTATTTTAAAATCGAATAATGAGTTTGTATGTATGAATGCTTTGTTTGTATGAATGCACTAATCTCGAGAACTGCCAATCAGATACAGAACATATATTCCGCTCATAGCAAAGCCGGCAGACGGAACTGCAGGAATCGTGGGAACCTAATGTTAAGACACTCCATTCCCCGCTTTCCAACTTTTGCAGGCATCGCTTGTTGACTTGCCTTGTTGCCTTGCTCAATTAGAATCGAACCCACAAACCGCGCGTTTACGGGCAGATACTGCGCTTCTGACCACGAAGGTTCTTTATTATTATTTTTGTACTAAATAGTCTATTGAGGCTATTTGCTTTATTAAAAATTATCGTTTCGATGTAACTTTAAATGTTATATTTCATACATAACTCTTTAAAGAATTTAATTTAAATATATAAAAAAGAAGAAATAAAAATGTTGTCATTCTAATTTTGTCTTCTTAACCGTCGCCTTTACAGGCAGATGTTGCGCCTCTGCGGTGCGACGGTCCTAACTTAAATCTTATATAGAAAATTTATGGTCCAAGCCTTAAATATATCGTGGAGGTATTTGCACCAAAATTTTGGCGCATCTCGTCCGTAATGCTGCGCCATATTAATAATTACAACTTTCCAAGTAATATATGGATACTAATATTATCAAATTTAAGAGCTTGTTTCCTTGAATTTCTTAATTGCAAGAACTATGAAAAATCATAATCATTATGATTATGACTAGGTTATGATTATGACTTATATTTTTTTATACTAGGTTATGATTATGATTGTAGCATAGCCTATGCTATAATCATTATGATTATGACTAGGCTATGCCTAGATTTCACAGCATCTATGACATATTCCTAGATCCTTTTCCTTGTGCTACTTTTTATATTCTCAATGACTGTTGAAATCTTTTTCTTCTAAGTCGGGTACTCTTGGCAGAGTGGATGTGACCTGGTTAGGCTGCTTGTTTAAGGTCTTTCTGAAAATGGACCTACACTTATGTCATTTAGCAGCATCTTGAACGCAATGGACCAATGTGGACTTGGTCGATTACTTGATTAGGTCAGCTCAGCGTGTTGGAGCTTGGCCACGTGTTATCTTACCTTCTACATGGTCCTGGACTGTAATTATTTCTATGAAGTTCTTATTTTTGGAGATGTGACCGAAAACTTTCAGTACCCTTTGTTGTATCGTAGAGGAAGTGCTTCTTGGGTGGAAGCGTAGATGCTTAACGTCTTCTACGGTATTAACAGACTTAAGCATTGGCAATTATGGGTCGATTTTCCAGCGATCTTGTAATCTCAATAACTGCATTCAATTTCCATAGAGAAAGATTGTAAGGACAAGATATTTTATCAATCTGACTTACTTTTTATAATTATTCGATCATTCTATTATATCTTACTCAGTTGATTTACCGCTAATCTGGTTATCATAAATCTCTTTTTTATCACTTCATATTTCTGCATTTAGAAAAGTAGACCCAGCCGTTGAAATATTGGAATAAATGAATATTGGAATAATATTTCTTTTTCTCTTCGTAAAGAATATAAAAATAATTATTTATTGCTACAAATTGAACTTACTCCTATCGCACGTACAGCCAAAACTCTACGACTGCGCTGCCGTAGCTTCTTCTAAATGTGTTCTAGTAAATACTCCTTACAAACTTATATTGAACTCACAACCTTCGTTGGCACAACGCCAGCCACCCGCCTCTCAATTAAAGTAATTAATTAATGTAAGAAACTAAGTCAAGAGACTGATGTGGCAAAATAAAGACAAGACACTGTTGAGCTTTCAAGGTCGAGGTTCCGTAATACATAACTGGATATAATACTATAGTGAAGGTTAGTCTATATATTTCTTAGAATTTTTTGAGGTTATTTTTCTCATTATTGAAATTGTGAACTAGGCTGTGCCAGTGACTCCGTACGTTTTATAAAGCTTTTCTTTAGCATCTAGTCTCTAAGAGTTCATCCGATGTACTTGAACAATGCATGCTAACGATTCACTACCGCACTCCTTATCGTTAGGCTGTTCTACTTTGGTTAT
Organism: Dione vanillae; assembly: GCA_037178615.1. Taxonomy (NCBI): domain Eukaryota; kingdom Metazoa; phylum Arthropoda; class Insecta; order Lepidoptera; family Nymphalidae; genus Dione; species Dione vanillae. Next base: position 3,335 of record JAZFAU010000302.1, on the reverse strand, counting down.
ATGTCATATATAGTAGTTCTTCAGTACCTTCTTAAAAGATAGACATTTAAAAGTGTTTCATTAAAAAAAATCTGCACATCTACACAATAAAACGAAATTTTTTTTTTCCCTCTGTTGAAATATCAGGAAGTCATCTCTTTCAGGAAATTCAAATTTAAATAAGTTCACGTTGTAGGTTGCTAGGTTGTGTAGTTACGTTTGAGCGTTGTCTTTTATTAACTTGATAATGGAACTCTTTTATATAGATAGAGACCACTTTAATTTCCATAATATATTAATATCTGGATCTGTGATGGGTAATGATATTTAAAGAAAATATTACACTACAATTATTGTTTGCCTATATCTATATATCTCTATATATCTATGTAATATATTTAATTTTTTAATGAACCATCAAAGTTAAACATTGTTTCAATACACAGAAGCATGTGAGTATGTATCATATGTATCATGCATATTAAAACTGAAGACTGTAACGAATTTAATTTGCATACAAACGTGGCTAAAAGCTGCTAAATTATGGGAGCTGACGTGCCCCTGAAATTATGTATGAAAATAGGATGATTGACATGCCTGTTTGTTAGTTAATGGTAGGTCTGAGGTAAAATATTCGATTCCAATTTAAAATATATGTGTTGATATATTAATTTATATATGTTTTTTATATAGCATAACCTATAGTCTAGTTTTGTAGTAGAGCCAAGCTACACCAACACCAGTAGCTCTAAAGTGCCAGGCTTGAATGTAATTACCACAATTGTTTCGTCACGTAAGTGAGAGTTCCAGAAGCTCATTAAGAGGGGGAGGGAGGGGGGATTGTGGTTGGTCTAGGTATTTGATTGGCAACGCATCCACATCCTCTCAGGATGTGGATGTCTACGGGTGAGGGTATCCACTTAACATCAGGTGGCCCTTCTGCTCGTTTGCCATCAATTGGCCAAGTAAACTGTTTCGAGTTAGCCTATTATAGCTACAATCTGACTTACTTTGAGCAGGATTCAAACCCGTTACACTACAACTACATCGAATGCCATAGTAAATTATAATATAAACAAGCTTGTTAGTACAAAATGTTGTAATAACAGTACAGGAGAAGGAGGTTTGAGGCCAACGGTTATTGGGGCAATAAAATATGGAAATTTGATTTTGTTACTGAACCTTGCCAAACGGGTCGTAAATGTTTATTATTTTGTATAATTTTATAATGAAGATATTATTAAGATATAATTATTAGCCAGAAACGAAGCGCGGCGTTGAGTTCCGCCTCTCGACACTTATGTCGATGACGGTGTGTTTTAACACCAGGTTTAAGGTCTATCCTGCTATATACGGGATAAAGCGTGAAGCTTGCTTTATGCCCTACATATTTTTTTACATTATAGGCGGAAAGAACGGAGAGTCCTAACAATAAGTTCTCACGAGCCCTGCTGTTCCCTCTGCCTACTTTGCTATGAGCGGGATTAAACGTGACTGAGCTAAAAAAAGAGAGAAAGTATAGTTATTTAGAAAGTTAAGTTAAATTTTTAAATATAATTTTACGCCTTTGCCGGTCAAGACGGTATTTGCTGATTTATAACTGAAGGTCGAGGGTAAACGTTCAAGGGCGACTTACCATTTGTTATAGCGACCATGTTTTTATTATGTAAAATGCATCCATGGTTTTTTCTTAACGCTTTTAATCTACCTGTTACAGAAATTTTAGGCGATTAATGGTGTTACTACATGTTATATATGTATTGTAATGATTAAAAATGTCATATTTAAAAATAAATTTGTTTATATAATATATATAATTAATACTGTTACTTTTCGCCGTTTTCGAGGCATTGCGTGTTGAGTGGCGGAACTCAACGCCGCGCTTTGCCTTAGTTGCCAGAGCGAAGAAAATGGAAATAGAAAAATCCATCTTCCCCGACTGGGGATCGAACCCAGAAACCGTCGCGTTAGCCGCGTTACAGGCAGACGTTGCGCCTCTGCGCCACGACGGTGACGTGGAGACGAAGTAAGCAGGGACTAAGTAACGGAGTGTCTTAACACTGCAGTTCCCTCTGCCTACCTTGCCATGTGTGGGATAAAGCGTGAAGCTAAAAAAAAAATACTGTTACTGTTAATTAATACTGTTGGTTTCAAAATGTTTTCTATTCATTTAGTATTACAGGTGTTATGCGGAGCTCTGTAACTGTAATATAAATATCGGATATCCATATTAAAAACCTCTCCATATTCATGCCTTAAAACGATTAGTGTCATTATGACTAACCGATTTAGTAACAGCGTGACACAATGCTGTGTGTGCTTGCTTCTCTTTTTATTACCCCAAAAGTTTAAAATCTGGGGACCGTCGTGACGCAGAGGCGTAACGTCTGCCTGAAAATGCGACTGTTTGGGAAGATGGATTATTCTATTTCCATTTTCTTCGCTCTGGCAAGTAGGCGAAGTGCGGCGTTGAGTTTCGCCACTAGACACACAATACCTCGAAAAAGGTGGAAAGCAGGAAATAGAATATCTTAACACTAGATTCCCAGAGTTCTCTGCCTACCCTGTCGTGTGTGGGATAAAGCGTGAAATTATAAAAAAAAAACTTTACAGTCTAACGAAATTAAACGGATAATCCGCAATAAATTATTACACAAGTATACCCGTAATCATAGCGGAAATCCGTAAACAATCTTCCTATCTGATCCGACAAATAGCATACGTAACATTGAGTTAATATGTAGTACCGTTTATGTGTAATATATATTTTAATTCTATTTTGAAATTAACTTTTTTTTTAAAATAAACGAAGAAAACTTACCTGTACCAGTTTCATAATTGTAGTTTGCTATATCTTGGTGTTCTTGAGAAAAAACGTATTAACAGACGAACTGACGGTTTTGCTGTATTTTTACGGAACCCTAAAAATATGTAAATAAAGAGTGTTTCTATTCAAAACGTCCGTTCAAAATGTTTAACAAAAGTTGGCACTAAAGCAACTTGGTTAAATATTCAGTATATAACTCGGATAGTTTATTGTTTTTAATACAATTTAGTTTGCTGCGGCCATTTGCTATAAAAATAAAGTTATAGTATACAGAAATAGAGCAGTGTTTCTCAACCTTGTTAAGGCTCCACCACTCTAAAGGCACAGTATTTAAAATCATTGTATACATATAGTACGGTAAGTAGAAGGGTTAGAAGGAAGAGGTTTTAAAACATATCATCCCATGCTTTCCGCATTAAGCATTGTGTGTTGACTTGCGTAACTCAACGCCGCGGTTTGTTTTTCCAGACATGACTTTTATACTTAAAAGTTATTTAATATTAAATATGTTAAATATATACACATTTTT
>JAZFAU010000301.1:0-196084 GCA_037178615.1 Dione vanillae | reverse complement strand
GAGCGAGATAAAACCGTTAAGCTAAAAAAAGTAGAACAAAGTAGACTAGATTACTTCTGTATATCCTTGTATATAGTAGTGATGTAATGAACGTCATTTTTTTAACGTTCGCGAATGCGAATGCGTATATTTAGTAATTTGACGCCAATTGTTTACGGCAAGGTAGAACGTCCGTTTCGTCGTTACTTTTTATTCTTTATAGTTAAAAAAATATTACATTTGTAGTTTATTGTAAGATAATAGTGTATTATGTTTAATCATTATTTATATTTTTTTCAAGTAGATGATAATATAACATTCAAAACCTAAGTAATAACTGAGTTTTTTTTTAAGATGACTGATAATGTGATTACGAGGTTAAGTTACTATTTTTTATATTAAAAAAACAAAAAGTAGACTGATTTTGATTTTGATCGTTATTAACAAAATAATAATTTGACAATGATAATACGCTTATAATCATTGTCAAATTATTATTTTTCTACCACTCAACATTCGCAGATGATTCGCATTTGCGAATACGAATGTGTAAAAATGTGCGAATATTTGCAAATGCGAATGCGAATATTCGTTACATCACTAGTATATAGTGTGTAGGATTATGAAATTATGCAATAGCCAGTGTAAAAATAAAACTAAATTTAAAAAAGAAAAATAAACAGCAGGTAGTGCAAAGTAATGGAGGAACTACTTTTGTTTGAAGTTTGTTGTATATTGAGGTATATAGAACATGTAAAGGTTGCAAATATTAACAAAGACGGAAGGAGTTAACAGTTAATAAACTGTTATTTTTTTTTAAAATCTAGTTATTATTTAAGAAAGGAGAATTGAGGCACAGCGCTTGGTTGTAAACGTGAGGATTTGTGGGTTCGATTCCCACTCGGAGAAGATAGGTTTTTCGTTTCCATTTTCTTCGCTCTGGCAACTAGGCAAGCGCGGCGTTGAGTTCCGCCACTTAAAACGGAAAACAGGGAACAGACTGTTTTAATACTAGGATACCGCGGTTATTTATCCTTGCTATATGCGGGATAAATAAAAAAAATAATCAAAGTTCGTTTATCCTGTTAAAACCTCTGTGGTGCAGATGCTAAATATTAATGTACAGACGATAGTATAAATTCGGCCCTCATGTGATTTTAAAACACTTCTCTTAGGCGCGGGTTCTAATCTGGCTGCGTAAAATTGTTTATATTTTCCTTAGGTATATTGTAATAGTTTTCTCCGTTATGTGACGTTGAATTTCGCCACTCGACACGTAGAAATTATTTATATTACTAAATTATTTATATTGCTTTGTATAAATAAAAAAAACTGAGTTACAGACTTCACTCCAGCAGGAGACGCCCTTGTATCGACCGCTCTTAAGCAGCTCCCTACTGCTTGCTAGTTCTTAAGGACGGAGTACCCTCTTTCTTACGCAGCCTTTGTCGCTGTCAAGGTCAATATGGCTAACAATACTAACCATACAACCGAAAAAAAGTACGTAAAGTACAACGATATAGATATATTTTTCTATTTGCTTATCAATCCACACTATGGATAGAAATAATACTTAAAGTGGCGGGATTTTAACTCGCGCCTATAACCGTAGCTGTTCCACTAAGCCATGCGTTCTTCATCATACTGTGTCGAAATTCTCATATCCCTTATACTACTTATTTCGTTGTGAGCATCTCTGTCAGGAGATTTTTTTTTAATTTCCGCTACTCAAAGATTATTAAAAAGAACAATCGTTTGGCGAGAGGGATGCCATCTTTATTAAATAATTTTATAATTTGTATTTGTAGAAAAAAAAACTTAAAAACATATATGTTATATATATATATATATATATATATATATATATATATATATATATATATATATATATATATATATATATATATATATATATATATATATATATATATATATATATATATATATATATATATATATATATATATATATATATATATATATATATATATATATATATATATATATATATATATATATATATATATATATATATATATATATATATATATATATATATATATCCCTTATACTACTTATTTCGTTGTGAGCATCTCTGTAAGGAGATTTTTTTTTAATTTCCGCTACTCAAAGATTATTAAAAAGAACAATCGTTTGGCGAGAGGGATGTCATTTTTATTAAATAATTTTATAATTTGTATTTGTAGAAAAAAAAACTTAAAAACATATATGTTATATATATATATATATATATATATATATATATATATATATATATATATATATATATATATATATATATATATATATATATATATATATATATATATATATATATATATATATATATATATATATATATATATATATATATATATATATATATATATATATATATATATATATATATATATATATATATATATATATATGTATTTAATGAATATAATAAACTGCGTTCTGCTACCAAAAAATGTATATAGTATATAGTGAAACCACGCCCTGCTACAGAAAATGTATATTGAATAATATAGGGTAGGGTGTGCCGCATTTGTGGAAGCGTGCTGATGGGGAGGTTATTTATTAATTATTTACTTTATAGTCGGTTTTAGGATAATAGAAATTGTACAGTACCTTATCTTCATAATTCACAACACAAGCACTAATTGTTCACGTGGAATGTTTCACTTGAGTCTTCTTCACTAGGGGTTACTTGCACTATTATCTTTTGTAGGTTTGTCTTTGTCAGGTTCAATATCAAGAGGGAATACACAAAAGGGAAATCAAATAAGGCTGAGGGAAAAAAACACCGCTAATTAATATTAGGAAGGACGTGCGCTCGCGTCGGCCGTCTCACGTGCCCCTTTTACTACAACTCGATAACTACTAGGCTACTACTACCGACCGCGCGCGCGGGGTGTTCGCACAAGACTCTAAACTAGTCGGGGATGCCATATATAAACAAACATAGCCCCCGCCCTAAACATCTAATGTTTACGAGAAAATGGGAGTAGCTAACTAATAGGTAGACGAACTAATTTGGTTAAGGCTCTCTTTAGGATACCTGTCGACGTCTTAACATCGACCACACGCACAATGCTATCTTTACCAGGATAAATTTGGGAAATGCGACCACGTCGCCACTGTAAAGGGGGTAAATTATCATCTTTTATGAGGACTAGCTCGCCTACTGTTGGAGGATTCACTGGATCAGTCCACTTCTGCCTAGTCTGCAGAGTGTATAGGTACTCTAACTGCCACTGCGACCAAAAATGTTGAGTTATCTGTTGCACTACTTGAAAACGGGTTAAACGATTAATTTTTACATTGTTATAGGGATACTCCGGCAAAGCACTAAGAGGTTGGCCAATCAAAAAATGACCAGGCGTCAAAACTTCTAGATCGTTAGGGTCATTAGATAAGGGACATAACGGCCGGGAATTTAATACCGCTTCAATTTTAGCAAAAATTGTAGTTAATTCCTCGAATGTTAAAGGAGTTTCGCCAATCACTCTTTTAAGGTGGGTTTTCGCAGATTTAACGGCTGCTTCGAACAATCCTCCCCAATGAGGGCAGGCAGGTGGGTCAAATAACCAATTTATACCCTTTTTAGCGAGGGTATCACTAATATCAAGTTCATGTTTAACTAAAAAATCATAAACATCGCTTAAATAGTTCGAAGCTCCTATATAATTTCTACCGCAATCTGATCTTACTAGACTAGGGAGACCGCGACGGGAAACAAAACGAGAGAATGCAGCGATAAAGGCTTCGGTTGATAATTCTGAAACTACTTCAAGGTGGACTGCCTTTGTAGAAAGACACAAGAAAACACAAAGGTAACTCTTTACTAATCATTTATTTCTAAACACCTGGGTTTTGGTCAGGAATGGGCCGGCAAAATCTGTTCCAACACCATCAAAGGCACGGGTAGGAGTAACACGATCTCTAGGGAGTTCACCCATAGGAGGTTGAGATGTGGCAGTTTTAAGGCGATAACAAGGGAGGCACTTAAAAATTACATTCTGGATAGCTCTGCGAGCAGACAATATCCAGAACTCACGGGATAATAAAGCTTGAAGAGCATTGGCTCCAGCATGACAATTTTCTACGTGGTAATGGGATATCAATAAGGTAACAAAATGACACCTTTTAGGAAGGAGTATAGGATGACGAGCATCGTAAGGAAGATTAGAGTTTCGTAAACGACCACCGACTCTGATGATTTCTTCCTCGTCAAGAAAGAGTGAGAGTCGTCTTAGGGAAGACCGCAAGGAAACGCCACGTTTTAACAAACTCAGCTCATCAGAAAAACAATAAGACTGTACTATTTTTACTAAATACAGGAGTGCATGCTTTCTTTCTTGGGTAGATAAAGATACAGATAGCTCAACGGGTAAGTTTCGGGTTTTATTTACAAATCTCAACATATAACAGGTCACGCCAATTAATTTTGTAAAGGAACTAAAACGTTCAAGTAAGAATAATGGATCAGGTGCAGGTAAGGAAGTAGTGGTTAACAAACAACGAAGTCCGGGAAGATTAGGATCAGAATCAGTATTAGACTCTGCAACGGGCCACTGGGTGTGAGGAAGTAATAACCAGGTACAGGACCACCATAAATAATTTTTAAGTAAGGTTGATGCTGTTAATCCACGGGATGCACAATCGCTCGGATTCACATTACCAGGAATATGCCGCCACTCTGATTGAACTTCTGAGCAGGATATCTGGGAAACTCGATTGGCTTCAAAGGTTTGTAAGTTATGAGGAGGGGTCTTAAGCCAGGCCAACACAATTTTACTATCAGTCCAGGTAGTGATGGAGTCTAACTGGATTGACTTTCGTAATTCAGGGACGACATGATTAATTAATTTAGTAAGCAGGGTAGCACCAAGTAATTCTAATTTAGGTATAGTCAATCGGGTACGTATAGGGGCAACTTTAGTTTTAGAAATTAGGAGATGAACTGAACACTGGCCTGCAGGATTTTCTGCTCTTAAATACACTACTGCGGCAAAGGCGGATTCTGAGGCATCACAGAAACCATGTATGGAATAGGAAAAGGAACTGTCAGTAAAGACACGCCGCGGGATTGAAATATCTTTAACACACTCAAGGTTTCTAATAAAAAGGTTCCATTCTAGGGTTAGCTCAGGGGTAAGTACATCATCCCAGGAAAGGCCAGACAGCCACAATTTCTGTATAAATAATTTTGCTTTTAATACAACAGGGGATATCCAACCACAAGGATCATAAATTCTGGCTATTAAGGACAAAACCTTGCGCTTTGTAACTGTCTCAGTAGGTTGAAATGAAAAACGGTAAGTAAATGCATCACTGGTGGGGTTATAAAGGACACCGAGGACTGCAAATGTTTGAGGGTTATCAGGGTCTTGAAAAGAGTGAGACAGCTGCAGATGATCTGAAGGTAAGTCTGCGAGAAGTTCAGGTTTGTTACTAATCCATTTCCTAAGCTCGTAACCACCACAAGTCATAATATTCTCAAGTTCAGATTTAAGGATACGAGCATTTTCAAGGGAATCCGAACCAGTAAGACAGTCATCAACGTATACATCATTCTCTAGGACTGCAGCAGCTTTGGGGTAAGTATCACGTTCCTGCTCAGCTAACTCTAATAATGTACGCATTGCAACGTAAGGACTAGAACGCAAACCATAAGTTGTAGTATTTAGGGAATAGGTGAGTAAGGGATCAGAAGGGGATTCACGCCATAAAATAAGTTGGTATTTACGATCATCCTGATGTACCCACGACATACGGAACATCATGCGTATGTCTGCCACAAACACAACGACATGCTTACGAAAGTTAAGGAGGATTAGACTAATGTCCTTTTGTAATTTAGGACCACTATGTAGGCACTCATTAAGTGAGATACCGTTAGACGAGGGACAACTACCATCAAAAACAACACGTATTTTAGATGTGTCTCCGGTCTTAAAGACACCATGGTGGGGAATAAAGTAATGTTCACTGGGTAAGGGGAAGGGATAAGCACTCATATGATTTAACTCAATATACTCACGCATAAAAGAAATATATTTATCACGTAATTTAGGGTCCGCGTTTAAACGCTTCTCGAGGCCAAGGAAACGACGGATAGCTGTAGGTTTAGATTCTCCAAGAGTAGGTCGATCGTTCAGGAAGGGGAGTCTCACAATGAACCGACCGTCAGTGTGACGGGAGGTTGTACTTTTAAAAAATATCTCACACACGTTATCTAAGGGGTTAGCAATCATAGGTTGAGGGGTCTCTTCGACCTTCCAGAATCTCTCGATGAGACGGGATAAGGATATTCCAGTCATAGGGGGCTCCAATTCACCATAATCGGCAGCGACTGGACCACAAACAATATAACCAAAAATTGTAGATAAAGCAGTAAGGCCTTTAAAGTTAAATATTTTATCTTGTAATAAAAGCGCGCCGAACACGTCAGCACCCAATAGTATATCTATCGGGCCAGGCTTATTATAGGTAGGGTCAGCAAGGGAAAAATCACTACTAGGAAAAAACACAGACTCAGGGAACTCAAACTCAGGATGCGTACCGGCAATCACATCTATAACCATAGCAGAGGTTGACACCTCAGGGAAGGAATTATACAAAGGTTTAAAACACAGGGAAATAGAACCACGGGAAACCACTAAAGGAATATTACCTATGCCACGTACAGGGGCACAGGAGGGGGAGATGGTCAAATTGAGGTAATTAACAACAAGATCGGTTGTAATGAGGCAACCCTGGGCACCGGTATCACATAAGGCACGCGCTTCAATATAATAACCACTAGCAGTTTTAACGTGTAATTTAACAGTAGGCAATAATATAAGGGAATTGGGTGAGATATTCAGGCAAGGGGAAGGGGGAGTAATACAAGTATCTAGCTATGTGGGTCTATCTTCTCTATTATAGGAATTATCACGATATCTTATAATATTTTCAACCTGTCTATTATTTTCAACCTGTCTAGGTTGGGGCGGAGCATTTTCTCTGGGGGGAGAAGCTCTCTGGGAATGTCGTTGGGGGGAGCGCTGGAGTTGCGAAGGGGAATATTTCTTATGCTGGCCCCCGCCCATATGGGGACCGCGGGTAGAAGAAGGATAGGTACGCGGATAATTGCGTTTATTAAATTTGGAATTATAATTATAATTGCGATTGGATGAGGTGGGATACACTGGGTTACGGGAATCATTAAAACATAGCATAGTGTGATGGGATGAGCGACCGCAGGTTGAACATTTGTAGTCCCGCTTGCACATAAGAATTGAATGTTTGTCCAAACACCTATAACATAACCGGGAATGTTTTACAAATCCCGATCTTTCTCTAGGATTCATAGCTCTAAATTCGGGACATTCACGGAGGTAATGGGAAGAGGAAGCACACAGGTAACATTTTTTACTATTATTTATTACAGGTAACATTTTTTGTCCATTATGTAATATAGGGGAGGGAGGAGCCGCAAAGTAAGTATGTTCAGGTACAGTACTTTTAAATTTCGTCAGGTTAGAATCTACAAGGGAGGTGTTGCCAACGTTGTCATGGTGACGACATTCGTCTTCCAAAAAGGTAATAAGATTTTCAAAGGTAGGTAACTCATCAGCGTCACCGCCATAACAACGCTCAAAACGGGATTTCAAATCAGAGGGAAGCTTAGTCAAACATATATGTACTAACATATAAGACCAATAGTATACGGGTAAATCTAAGCGCTCTAAACAGCGATAGGCAGTTAACAAAGGGTTCAAAAAGGCCGCGCGCAAACCTGTAAATTTATTCGAAATCTCCGGCAGGGTAAGTATCTGGGTTATGTAGGTATCAGCAAGAACCCGTGTATTGTGATACCGCTGTTTCAACAACTCACGAGCAACTTCATAGTTGCCTTCTTCAATTTTTAAATGTAGCAACAACCGCTTAGGTTCATCTGCCAAGGATCCAACCAAGTACTGTAATTTCATTGTGGGGGTTAAATGGTGTTGGGAATCTACTACACTGTCAAACTGATCAATAAAACTTATCCAGGAGTCAGGACGTCCATCAAACTTAGGGATAGGTAAATCATGTAATCTATTATAAGTAGTTCGCTCAGTAATATTTTTATTACTCACTCCCACGGGTGTACCGGCCATGACGGGATCAACTACGGGAGCAGGTGGGCACAACTCTAATTGACGCACCCGGAGGTCGTCTATCTTCTTATATACTAAACGCACTTCTTTTTTTATATAATTAAGTTCTTGGGAATCGATAGCCGGGTCTAACCCACCCAGGAGCACTGAGGACGCGTTTACAAATAAATTACAATGAGAATCTAAATCCTTGAACCTAACTAATAATCTAGGTATTTCAGAAGTGCCAAGAAGTTCCGAGGTATCGGCAATCCAATCGGAAACAAAGCGTACCACACCTATATTTTTTCTATATTCTGCGCTTTCCGTATATAAGGAACATTTTACTGTTTCATCATGAGTAGCCATTTTAAATTATCAAGTAAACCAATAACTGAACTAAAATATTAAAAATTAATAAACGCGTAATAAACAATGAACCCACTACCAACGGACGCGATCAGAAATCAAGTAAACAAATAACTCAACTAAAATATTAAAAAAATAATAAACTCGTAATAAACAATGAACCCACTACCAACGGGCGAAATCAGAAATCAAGTAAACAAATAACTCAACTAAAATATTAAAAAAAATAATAAACTCGTAATAAACAATGAACCCACTACCAACGGGCGAAATCAGAAATCAAGTAAACAAATAACTCAACTAAAATATTAAAAAAATAATAAACTCGTAATAAACAATGAATCCACAACATCTGGCGAGATAAGAAACCAGTTACGCGTCGAGTCGGCAATCTACTATATCGCAATATAATAAAATACTATGATATATAATATGACTACAATTAAGGCTTAAACTTCATTTAAATAAAAATAAAAAAAAGGGTAACAATAAAAGTGTAGGGATAATATTTTAAAGTAAGTTAGTTTTTTAAGGAAATTATATTAAAATATTTTAACTAACTTCAATTATAATTTAAAACGGGATAGGTAATAACGTATAGGCGTAATATTATAAAATATATGTAACCATATTATGTGTATTTATTATATTTTGTATTTAATATATAAAATTATATTCAATATTTATTTATATATTTTACACATTATACATTCACCCTACACAATTATATATTCAATATTATATGTATAAAAATTTCATATAACATTATTTATAATAAAATATAATTCACGAGCATACTCGAATGAAACGCGTAGTATGCGGCAAGGCGAGCGCGCGACGATATGATTCTACCCACGACTGCGTTATATTTTAAACAACTCGATGCGAACACGTTTTAAAAGGTTAGGAAATCAAATTATATTGTAATTATGCGTTAGGTACCAAATTAAAAGCCAAAATACCAAAACGGGAAAATAACACTGTAATGAAAGGGACTCAGGGGCATGAACTACGCTATAATCAGGGGGACTCAGAGGGATTAAACTACGCTATAATTAAGGGGGCCCAGAGGGATGAAAACCACGCTCTGCTACCAGAAAATGTATATAGTATATAATATGAATATAATGAACCACGCTCTGCTACCAGAAACATGTATATTATATATAATAACCACGCTCTGCTACCAGAAAATGTATATAGTAGTATTTAATGAACTACGCTCTGCTACCAGAAAATGTATATAATGAATATAATGAACCGCGTTCTGCTGACATTCACGGAGGTAATGGGAAGAGGAAGCACACAGGTAACATTTTTTACTATTATTTATTACAGGTAACATTTTTTGTCCATTATGTAATATAGGGGAGGGAGGAGCCGCAAAGTAAGTATGTTCAGGTACAGTACTTTTAAATTTCGTCAGGTTAGAATCTACAAGGGAGGTGTTGCCAACGTTGTCATGGTGACGACATTCGTCTTCCAAAAAGGTAATAAGATTTTCAAAGGTAGGTAACTCATCAGCGTCACCGCCATAACAACGCTCAAAACGGGATTTCAAATCAGAGGGAAGCTTAGTCAAACATATATGTACTAACATATAAGACCAATAGTATACGGGTAAATCTAAGCGCTCTAAACAGCGATAGGCAGTTAACAAAGGGTTCAAAAAGGCCGCGCGCAAACCTGTAAATTTATTCGAAATCTCCGGCAGGGTAAGTATCTGGGTTATGTAGGTATCAGCAAGAACCCGTGTATTGTGATACCGCTGTTTCAACAACTCACGAGCAACTTCATAGTTGCCTTCTTCAATTTTTAAATGTAGCAACAACCGCTTAGGTTCATCTGCCAAGGATCCAACCAAGTACTGTAATTTCATTGTGAATGTAATGAACCGCGTTCTGCTACCAAAAAATGTATATAGTATATAGTGAAACCACGCCCTGCTACAGAAAATGTATATTGAATAATATAGGGTAGGGTGTGCCGCATTTGTGGAAGCGTGCTGAGGGGGAGGTTATTTATTAATTATTTACTTTATAGTCGGTTTTAGGATAATAGAAATTGTACAGTACCTTATCTTCATAATTCACAACACAAGCACTAATTGTTCACGTGGAATGTTTCACTTGAGTCTTCTTCACTAGGGGTTACTTGCACTATTATCTTTTGTAGGTTTGTCTTTGTCAGGTTCAATATCAAGAGGGAATACACAAAAGGGAAATCAAATAAGGCTGAGGGAAAAAAACACCGCTAATTAATATTAGGAAGGACGTGCGCTCGCGTCGGCCGTCTCACGTGCGCCTTTTACTACAACTCGATAACTACTAGGCTACTACTACCGACCGCGCGCGCGGGGTGTTCGCACAAGACTCTAAACTAGTCGGGGATGCCATATATAAACAAACAATATATATATATATATATATATATATATATATATATATATATATATATATATATATATATATATATATATATATATATATATATATATATATATATACATATATATATATATATATATATATATATATATATATATATATATATATATATATATATATATATATATATATATATATATATATATATATATATATATATATATATATATATATATATATATATATATATATATATATATATATATATATATATATATATATATATATATATATATATATATATATATATATATATATATATATATATATATATATATATATATATATATATATATATATATATATATATATATATATATATATATATATATATATATCCCATATTCCCACTGTTCCTGCGGTTCCCTCTGCCTTTCCCTATATGAGCGAGATAAACCGTTAAGCTAAAAAAAGTAGAACGAAGTAGACTAGATTACTTCTGTATATCCTTGTATATAGTAGTGATGTAATGAACGTCATTTTTTTAACGTTCGCGAATGCGAATGCGTATATTTAGTAATTTGACGCCAATTGTTTACGGCAAGGTAGAACGTCCGTTTCGTCGTTACTTTTTATTCTTTATAGTTAAAAAAATATTACATTTGTAGTTTATTGTAAGATAATAGTGTATTATGTTTAATCATTATTTATATTTTTTTCAAGTAGATGATAATATAACATTCAAAACCTAAGTAATAACTGAGTTTTTTTTTAAGATGACTGATAATGTGATTACGAGGTTAAGTTACTATTTTTTATATTAAAAAAACACAAAAAGTAGACTGATTTCGATTTTGATCGTTATTAACAAAATAATAATTTGACAATGATAATACGCTTATAATCATTGTCAAATTATTATTTTTCTACCACTCAACATTCGCAGATGATTCGCATTTGCGAATACGAATGTGTAAAAATGTGCGAATATTTGCAAATGCGAATGCGAATATTCGTTACATCACTAGTATATAGTGTGTAGGATTATGAAATTATGCAATAGCCAGTGTAAAAATAAAACTAAATTTAAAAAAGAAAAATAAACAGCAGGTAGTGCAAAGTAATGGAGGAACTACTTTTGTTTGAAGTTTGTTGTATATTGAGGTATATAGAACATGTAAAGGTTGCAAATATTAACAAAGACGGAAGGAGTTAACAGTTAATAAACTGTTATTTTTTTTTTAAATCTAGTTATTATTTAAGAAAGGAGAATTGAGGCACAGCGCTTGGTTGTAAACGTGAGGATTTGTGGGTTCGATTCCCACTCGGAGAAGATAGGTTTTTCGTTTCCATTTTCTTCGCTCTGGCAACTAGGCAAGCGCGGCGTTGAGTTCCGCCACTTAAAACGGAAAACAGGGAACAGACTGTTTTAATACTAGGATACCGCGGTTATTTATCCTTGCTATATGCGGGATAAATAAAAAAAATAATCAAAGTTCGTTTATCCTGTTAAAACCTCTGTGGTGCAGATGCTAAATATTAATGTACAGACGATAGTATAAATTCGGCCCTCATGTGATTTTAAAACACTTCTCTTAGGCGCGGGTTCTAATCTGGCTGCGTAAAATTGTTTATATTTTCCTTAGGTATATTGTAATAGTTTTCTCCGTTATGTGACGTTGAATTTCGCCACTCGACACGTAGAAATTATTTATATTACTAAATTATTTATATTGCTTTGTATAAATAAAAAAAAACTGAGTTACAGACTTCACTCCAGCAGGAGACGCCCTTGTATCGACCGCTCTTAAGCAGCTCCCTACTGCTTGCTAGTTCTTAAGGACGGAGTACCCTCTTTCTTACGCAGCCTTTGTCGCTGTCAAGGTCAATATGGCTAACAATACTAACCATACAACCGAAAAAAAGTACGTAAAGTACAACGATATAGATATATTTTTCTATTTGCTTATCAATCCACACTATGGATAGAAATAATACTTAAAGTGGCGGGATTTTAACTCGCGCCTATAACCGTAGCTGTTCCACTAAGCCATGCGTTCTTTATCATACTGCGTCGAAATTCTCATATCCCTTATACTACTTATTTCGTTGTGAGCATCTCTGTATGGAGCTTTTTTTATTAATTTCCGCTACTCAAAGATTATTAAAAAGAACAATCGTTTGGCGAGAGGGATGCCATTTTTATTATTATTATTTTTTTTTGTAGCTTCACGCTTTATCCCGCACAAGGCAGGGTAGGCAGAGGGAACTGCAGGGACCGTGGGAACCTAGTGCTAAGATTAACACTCCGTTACTTAGCCCCTGCTTTCTCCGTCCCCACTTTCCGCCGTTTTCGAGGCATTGCAGGCTCAACGCCGCGCTTTGCCTAGTTTGCCAGAGCGAAGAGAACGGAAATAGAAAAATCCATCTTCTCCGACTGGGGATCGAACCCAGTAACCGTCGCGTTATAGGCAGACGTTGCGCCTCTGCGCCACGACGGTCCTCTTTTATTTAATAATTCATAGGTCCATTTTTATTAAATAATTTTATAATTTGTATTTGTAGAAAAAAAAAACTTAAAAACATATATGTAATATATATCTTTAGGTATACTTTATAATCATTTAAATAAATATTTGTTTTTAAATAATACGTCAAAAAAAGACTTGGAAATGGGATTAAGCTGTCATACAATTTTTATCAGCCTTCGTTGGACAAGTACCTACTCGGTCACGCGATACGTAAGTACTCTATTGAGTAACTAGAGCCATCTTTTTTAAATTCCATAAATAGCTCTTTATCTTTAATTCAACGAAACTACCCGATTTAGTAAATTAAAATCTCCTAGGTCTAGGTTGAGGACCGTCGTGGTGCAGAGGCGCAGCGTTTGTCCTTAAACGCGAAGGCTTGTGGGTTCAATTCCCGCTTTTGAAGAATGGATTATTTCATCTCCATTTTCTTCGCCCTAGCAACGAGGCAAGCACGGCGTTGAGTTCCGCCACTCAACACCCAATGCCTCGAAAACCTGAAAGCGGGATTAGAGTGTTTTCACATTAAGTAATTTTTAGAATAACTACTAGATTTAATTCCTTCATTTATTTGGGAAAAATAAAAAAGTACTCGTATCAATAAATGCTTGGAGTTATATTTTTATTACTAGTACAATCATTCTTCTTTACTGTGGTAGTGTAATTTGTTACGCAATCGCAACTAAGCGCATCTATTCCGAACAGTAAATGTGCTACAAGGTCATTCGGCCCTTTCTGCCTACAGTTGGAGGCAGAAAAGAAGTAACAAAAACAATTCGGGCTTGTAATAAACAAAGCGCGGCGTTGAGTTCCGCCACTCAACACGCAATGCCTTGAAGCGCAGAAAGCAGATAACGGAGTGTCTTAACACTAGGTTTATTGCTATGAGCGTTATAAAGCGTGAAGCTATGTAGGAAGTGTTCTAATAACTAATATAAAAATATATGAAATAATTATGGTGCCTTACCATAACCGGTACTTATTAATTATTAATATAAATAACTTTACGCATCCACTAGCTACGGAAGCTACGGAGTTAAAATACTCAATGCCCGACGGCGTGTAGAATGCCGAAACTCAACGCTGCGCTTTTTGAACAAAGCTAAAGTACATAAATTAATATCTTTGACTAAGAATCGAATCCTCAACCTTCGTTTACAGTTAGTTGTGCCGCTGCGCCACGAGTAACTAGTGTAATTATTACAAAATAGTTATAGCTAATGTGCTGCTCTAAAGAACTTTCTGCTGTATTGGACTGAAATTGGACCGTTAACGTCTTTGCAGTTGACTTTGTTCTAAATATCGTACATATTTATTTAGAAAAATTGTGTTGTATTTTTTTTTTAATTTAGGTTAACACGGATAACAAGTCATATTTTTTACTGTACAGTGTCACGTCACTACTTGTTATACTGTTATTCTAAACGCTAAAAGTTTGTTTGTATGAATCTCAAGAACTGTCAAATCTAACCAGAACTATAATTACTGTATTTTTTACTTCACGCTTTATTACGATCTTCGCAGAGTAGGCACAGGTAACCGCAGGAACTGTGAGAATCTAGTGTTAAGACACTCCGTTCTCCCATTGTTTTTGAGGCATTGCATGTTGAGTGGCGGCACTCAACACTGCGATTTGCCAACTAGCCAAAGCGAAGAGAATAGAAATTATGTAATCCATCCTTACCCAATAGGAATGGAACCCACAAACCGCACGTTTACAGACAGATACTGTGTCTCTCCGCCACGACAACTCTTTATTTATTATTTTTGTACTAAATAGTCTATTGATGGAATGTGATCTACCATTTATTGATGGAATGTGTTCGTAACGAAGCTCTCAGAAGTAAATATGCATTTAAATTTTATGAAATAGGCTATTGTAATAGTGTACTTGTCTTTCCTCTTTCTGAGAAAGCTAGAATGCTTTTAAATTAGCAATAGTTAGCGGCAATTAAATTTCCTGAAAACTTTACCAGGGCGACATAATCGCATTAGCGGCAAAGCCCTTTAAATTAAGAAAAAAAAAAATAGTCTATTGAGGCTATTTGCTCTATTAAAGATTGTCGTTTCGATGTAACTTTAAATGTTCATACTCTTAAAGACTCTCGTTTAAATATTTGGATGAAGTCGCAGCACAAATTTAGTTAAAATATATAAAAAGAAGAAGAAAAAAGTATTTTGTCATTCTAATTTTGTCTTCTTAACCGTCGCTTTTACAGGCAGATGCTGCGTCTCTGCGGTGCGACGATCCGAACTTAAATCTTATATAGAAAATTTATGGTCCAAGCCTTAAATATATCGTGGAGGTATTTGCACCAAAATTTTGGCGCATCTCGTCCGTAATGCTGCGCCATATTAATAATTACAACTTTCCAAGTAATATATGGATACTAATATTATCAAATTTAAGAGCTCTTTTCCTAGATTTTCTTAATAGCAAGAACTATGAAAAATCATGTCAAAAAACACACAAAAATTTGTTCAACTTTACTTTTTTATGAAATCAAACCCTTGCAATAAGCTATTAAACATACAAAGCATATATTTCCTATTTAATTAAGTCATAATCATTATGATTATGACTAGTTTATGATTATGACTTATATTTTTTTTATACTAGGTTATAATCATGATTATGACTAGGCTATGCCTAGATTTCACGGTATCTATGACACATTCCTAGATCCTTTTCCTTGTGCTACTTTTTATACTCTCAATGACTGTTGAAATCTTTTTCTTCTTAGTCGGGTACTCTTGACAGGGTGACCTGGTTAGGCTGCTTGTTTAAGGTCTTTCTGGAAATGGATCTCCACGTATGTCATTTAGCAACATCTTGACCGTACTGGACCAATGTGGACTTGGTCGATTGCTTGGTCATGTCAGCTCAATGTGTCGCAGCTTGGTCACGTGTTATCTTACCTTCTACATGGCCCTGAACTGTAAGTATTTCTGTGAAGTCCTTATTTTTGGAGATGTGACCGAAAATTCTTCAGTATCCTTTGTTGTATCGTAGAGGAAGTGCTTCTTGGGTGGAAGCGTAGATGCTTAACGTCTTCTACGGTATTAACAGACTTAAGCATTGGCAATTGTGGGTCGTTTTTCCTGCGATCTTGTAATCTCAATACCTGCATTTAATTTCCATAGAGAAAGATTGTAAGGACAAAATATTTTATCAATCTGACTTACTTTTTATAATTTTTCTATCATTCTATTATATTTTCCTAAGTTGCTTTACCGCTGATCTGGTTATTATAAATCTTTTTTTATCACTTCATCGCTCTGCATTTAGGAAAGTAGACCCAGCCGTTGAAATATTGGAATAAATGAATATTGGAATAATATTTCTTTTTCGCTTCGTAAAGAATATAAAAATAATTATTTATTGCTACAAATTGAACTTACTCCTATCGCACGTACAGTCAAAACTCTACGACTGCGCTGCCGTAGCTTCTTCTAAATGTGTTCTAGTAAATACTCCTTACAAACTTATATTGAACTCACGACCTTCGTTGGCACAACGCCAGCCACCCGCCTCTCAATTAAAGTAATTAATTAATGTAAGAAACTAAGTCAAGAGACTGATGTGGCAAAATAAAGACAAGACACTGTTGAGCTATCAAGGTCGAGGTTCCGTAGTACATAACTGGATATAATACTATAGTGAAGGTTAGTCTATATATTTCTTAGAATTTTTTGAGGTTATTTTTCTTATTATTGAAATTGTGAACTAGGCTGTGCCAGTGACTCCGTACGTTTTATAAAGCTTTTCTTTAGCATCTAGTCTCTAAGAGTTCATCCGATGTACTTGAACAATGCATGCTAACGATTCACTACCGCACTCCTTATCGTTAGGCTGTTCTACTTTGGTTATATGTCATATATAGTAGTTCTTCAGTACCTTCTTAAAAGATAGACATTTAAAAGTGTTTCATTAAAAAAAATCAGCACATCTTCAGAAGTTCTATTTAAATACACAATAAAACGAAATTTTTTTTATCCCTCTGTTGAAATATCAGGAAGTCATCTCTTTCAGGAAATTCAAATTTAAATAAGTTCACGTTGTAGGTTGCTAGGTTGTGTAGTTACGTTTGTGCGTTGTCCTTTATTAACTTGGTAATGGAACTGTTTTATATAGATAGACTACTTTAATTTCCATAATATATTAATATCTGGATCTGTGATGGGTAATGATATTTAAAGAAAATATTACACTACAATTATTGTTTGCCTATATCTATATATCTCTATATATCTATGTAATATATTTAATTTTTTAATGAACCATCAAAGTTAAACATTGTTTCAATACACAGAAGCATGTGAGTATGTATCATATGTATCATGCATATTAAAACTGAAGACTGTAACGAATTTAATTTACATACAAACGTGGTTAAAAGCTGCTAAATTACGTGAGCTGACGTGCCCCTGAAATTATGTATGGCTTGCTGAAAATAGGATGATTGACATGCCTGTTTGTTAGTTAATGGTAGGTCTGAGGTAACATATTCGATTCCAATTTAAAATATATGTGTTGATATATTAATTTATATATGTTTTTTATATAGCATAACCTATATTCTAGTTTTGTAGTAGAGCCAAGCTACACCAACACCAGTAGCTCTAAAGTGCCAGGCTTGAATGTAATTACCACAATTGTTTCGTCACGTAAGTGAGAGTTCCAGAAGCTCATTAAGAGGGGGAGGGAGGGGGGATTGTGGTTGGTCTAGGTATTTGATTGGCAACGCATCCACATCCTCTCAGGATGTGGATGTCTACGGGTGAGGGTATCCTCTTAAGATCAGTTGGCCCTTCTGCTCGTTTGCCATCAATTGGCCAAGTAAACTGTTTCGAGTTAGCCTATTATAGCTACAATCTGACTTACTACGAGCAGGGTACAAGCCCGTTACACTACAACTACATCGAATGCCATAGTAAATTATAATATAAACAAGCTTGTTAGTACAAAATGTTGTAATAACAGTACAGGAGAAGGAGGTTTGAGGCCAACGGTTATTGAGGCAATAAAATATGGAAATTCGATTTTGTTAGTGAACCTTGCCAAACGGGTCATAAATGTTTATTATTTTGTATAATTTTATAATGAAGATATTATTAAGATATAATTATTAGCCAGAAACGAAGCGCGGCGTTGAGTTCCGCCTCTCGACACTTATGTCGATGATGGAGTGTTTCAACACTAGGTTTAAGGTCTATCCTGCTATATACGGGAATTAAGCGTGAAGCTTGCTTTATGCCCTACATATTTTTTTACATTAAAAGCGGAAAGCAGAGAACGGAGAGTCCTAACACTAAGTTCTCACGATCTCTGCGGTTCCCTCTGTCTACTTTGCTATGAGCGGGATTAAACATGATTGAGCTAAAAAACTAGTTAAAATATAGTTATTTAGAAAGTTAAGTTAGATTTTTAAATATAATTTTACGCCTTTGCCGGTCAAGACGGTATTTGCTGATTTATAACTGAAGGTCGAGGGTAAACGTTCAAGGGCGACTTACCATTTGTTATAGCGACCATGTTTTTATTATGTAAAATGCATCCATGGTTTTTTCTTAACGCTTTTAGTCTACCTGTTACAGAAATTTAAGGTGATTAATGGTGTTACTACATGTTATATATGTATTGTAATGATTAAAAATGTCATATTTAAAAATAAATTTGTTCTATTAAGTGTTTATTTTTTATTTTAATTTTGTTTAGAGTTTCTTAAGTAATATATTATTAATATATATAATTAATACTTTTTTTTTTGTAGCTTCACGCTTTATCCCGCACAAGGCAAGGTAGGCAGAGGGAACTGCAGGGACCGTGGGTACCTAGTGTTAAGACACTCCGTTGCTTAGCCCCTGCTTTCTCCGTCCCCACTTTCCGCCGTTTTCGAGGCATTGCGTGTTGAGTGGCGGAACTCAACGCCGCGCTTTGCCTAGTTTGCCAGAGCGAAGAAAACGGAAATAGAAAAATCCATCTTCTCCGACTGGGGATCGAACCCAGTAACCGTCGCGTTATAGGCAGCGTCGCGTTATATACTGTTAATTAATACTGTTGGTTTCAAAATGTTTTCTATTCATTTAGTATTACAGATGTTATGCGGAGCTCTGTAACTGTAATATAAATATCGGATATCCATTTTAAAAAACCTCTCCATATTAGGCCTTAAAACGATTAGTGTCATTATGACTAACCGATTTAGTAACAGCGTGACACACTGCTGTGTGTGCTTGCTTCTCTTTTTATTACCCCAAAGGTTTAAAATCTGAGGACCGTTGTAACGCAGAGGATTGGATTTCGAGTCGGGGAGGATGGATTATTCTATTTCCATTTTATTCGCTCTGGCGAGTAGGCGAAGTGCGGCGTTGAGTTCCGCCACTCGACACACAATACCTCGAAACAGGTGGAATGCAGGAAATAGAATATCTTAACACTAGATTCCCATAGTTCTCTGCCTACCCTGTCGTGTGTGTGATAAAGCGTAAATTATAAAAAAAACTTTACAGTCTAACGAAATTAAACGGATAATCCGCAATAAATTATTATACAAGTATACCCGTAATGATAGCAGAAATCCGTAAACAATCTTCCTATCTGATCCGACAAATAGCATACGTAACATTGAGTTAATATGTAGTACCGTTTATGTGTAATATATATTTTAATTCTATGTTGAAATTAACTTTTTTTTAAATAAAGGAAGAAAACTTACCTGTACCAGTTTCATAATTGTAGTTTGCTATATCTTGGTGTTCTTGAGAAAAAACGTTTTAACAGACGTACTGACGGTTTTGATATATTTTTACGGAACCCTAATAATATGTAAATAGTTAGTGTTTCTATTCAAAACGTTCAAAATGTTTAACAAAAGTTGGCACTAAAGCAACTTGGTTAAATATTCAGTATATAACTCGGATAGTTTATTGTTTTTAATACAATTTAGTTTGCTGCGGCCACTTGCTATAAAAATAAAGTTATAGTATATAGAAATAGAGCAGTGTTTCTCAAACTTGTTAAGGCTACACCACTCTAAAGGCACAGTATTTAAAATTATTGTAGGTATACATATAGTAGGGAGGGCAGAAGGGTAAGAATGAAGAGGTTTTAAAACATATCATCCCATGCTTTCCGCATTAAGCATTGTGTGTTGACTTGCGTAACTCAACGCCGCGGTTTGTTTTTCCAGACATGACTTTTATACTTAAAAGTTATTTAATATTAAATATGTTAAATATATACACATTTTTGAAAAATGTGGGTATACAATTCAACCAACTTAATATTAACTAAAAAGGTTTGTTTTTAATTTCTCCAGTCTATATATTATGTTGTTATGTGTGTATAGGTAAGTCAGAAGCATAGTAATTAAACCAAAGCGCATTTAAAATTAACCAATTTCTAAAGTAAAGATATACACATACATATATATTATGTCAAGACACGTTGAATTTCGTAGCTTAAAGCCGTGCTTTGTTCCACCAGAGTGGTTAAAACACACATTCTTTCTAACAAGAGAATGAACGTGTGTAATTAGATTTTATATGACAATAATTTTGAATATTTAAAAAAAATATATAAATTTACATATAGTAGGTATATATTGGTAAAGTTAAGCTTGCTTAACCAATATATAGGTACTATATGTAAATTAATATTTACACATTAAGGAGTAAAAAATACCTTTTAAAACTCCCTCCTTATTGAACTAAATTCTATAAGATTTCGCTCACACACCGAGTGTAGTACGCGAGTGCAACACGTAACTATCGCTAAAACGTTTATTTTTTTTTAATTTCAATTAATTGGTCAAGGCCGTTTGGTTTGGTTACAGTAATTCATCTAAATTGGCGTCGCCATTTTGTCCTAATTAAAAAGTGAGGCAATTTTTTATCATATTAATGTGACAATTTTATGTGACATTTTTTTGAATATTTGTAAGTATTTATTTGTATGGGTATAAAAATGTGAATTTAATTGCTTAAAACAATATTTTTTATGAAAATCCTACTTTGGCATTATAGTATATATCATTTGCTATAAATTGATCTTTGGCTGAATAACGTAAATCATTTGCGTGTATTAATTAAATAATTAAAATAAAAATACAATAATAATTAGCCAACGTCATATATTATTAATAATACTAATAATATAATATTGACGTTATAACCTAAAATAGTATTGTATTAATAAATCAGTTCAGAACATCTAGATGACCTAGGTTTTATATTTTATATGACCAATACAGATGTGCAATCAGCTCCTATTGTACTATTGCTATTCTCTCTCGCGTGATACCGACCTTCAGTGCTCCTCTATTAAACACTAATTACAAAAAAAATTAAATATTTTAGATACTTTTTGTTATTAATTTGGTATTTAATGATTTAGTTTTTTTTTTGCTAAATAATTAGTAGTATATGTGTTGAATTAAAAAGTGAAGTGAGTTTTATTCGTAACTTGACATTTATGTCTTGATATAATTAGTGGTGGTGTGGGTTTTTATAATCTAAAGTTGTTTTATAGAGTGCGTGCTTTAATTAAAAATCTTAAATAATCTTTGTAAAAGCTAGTTTTTTTCTAATGTAATTATGTCATTTATTTTCAACGTCAATTTTTATTTTTTAATGCGGCTTTTTTGATCTCTAGTGATGTTACTGCGTTGTTTTGCTATTGATTTATTGCCCGTTTCTTAGTGTATGCTATTTGGCGGTGGACATAGATGTTGCCTTTGCCTGCACCGTTGTATGAAAAATTACACAGATGTACTATTAATTTAAAATATTTTTGATATTTACATATTTTTAGCATAATATTTTTGGTTTTGAAAAATATATATTGTTTCATTTTCTTGTTATTTAATATGTTTAAAAGTAAGACATATTTAGTAATACGATTGAAAGGTTATCGTGGCGCAGTAGCAGCTTTGTAGTCAGAACCAATGCAACGCAATGCGGTTTTGATTCCCAATCATGGAAATTATATTAATATCTCCGCTTTTAATGAGAAGTGCGATAAAGTGCGGTGTTGAGTTCCGCGGCACACAATATTCTGAATTAGGTCAGGAAGTAATGCAAGGAATATTTCTGATACATGACCCTACATCTCTGCCTAACCTGCTTTCCTTATTTTCTTTTATTTATTTATTTATTTATAAAATATACAAAGAAAAAAATACGATGATAATAATAAAACGCTTTGGTGGCTTGTAATTAACTGAACTGTTTTATTTAAATATCTTTGTATATAGCATGTATGAATGACAACAGGTGGCGCTAGTTGTATTTTGTTACACAGATCTAACACCCTAACTTAACAAAATAATTATATTTTCATAACAAAAAAAATAAATAAGTTTTCCAGTTATCAAATTACACACATACATATTCATACTTTTGAAATGCCCATTAAACTTAAGAATTTATAATGTTTCTCTTTACATAAGCTTTTTGTAAGTATGTCTGCTGGCATATCATTTGTAGAAACATATTCAAGTTTAATTTTATTCTGTAACACACATTCTCTAACAAAGTGATGTTTAACGTCAATGTGTTTGGTTCGCTTATTATGAAACAAAGGATTAGAAGCTAATTTAATGGAACTTTGGTTATCGCTATATAAACACAGTGACATAAGCTCATTAGGTACTAGCTCACATAACAAACTATTTAAATATATTCCTTCTTTACATGATTCAGATAAGGCCATATACTCTGCTTCAGTACTGGATAATGCTACAGTTTTTTGTTTTTTGGATTCATAAGAAATTATTGAATTTGACAATATAAAACAATATCCAGTATATGACCTCCTGTCTAAGGAACATGAAGCCCAATCAGCATCTACATAACCATGCAAATTATCATTAGTTTTCTTATACAAAATACCATACTCTTTAGTCTTCTTTAAGTATTTTAATAAACGTTTCAAATGCTTCCAGTGTGTCTCATTAAAACAATTATTAAACTGGCTTAAGTAGCTTACACTAAATGAAATATCAGGTCTAGTTAACACTGATAAGTACATTAAACTGCCAATTAATTGCTGATATGGAATTTTCAATGACTTATTATTAACATCTTTTAGCAACTTTAAATTAATTTCCATAGGAGTATCACATCCTAAACAATCTGACATATTGAATCTCTTTAGAATAGTTTCTATAAATTGCTTCTGGTCTACAGTTATACAGTCTTTACATATATTTATATTCATGCCTAGACACTGTTTTATCTGACCTAAATTTTTAATTCTAAATTTCACAACTAGTTCATTAATTAATTCTTCACAAGTACTTTGACAGTTGAAAAATACAAAAAAATCATCCACAAACAAAGCAATATAAACTTTAATATTATTAACACTTTTAATAAAAAGACAAGGTTCATTTACAGATTTCTTATAACCTAATTTTAACAAACAATCTTCAACTTTTATATACCAAGCTCTAGCTGACTGTTTAAGACCATAAATTGCTTTTTTTAGTTTCAATACCTTATTAGCACAATTCCTAAATTCTGAACATTCTGGTACTTCCATATACACAGTTTCATTAAGAGATCCATTAAGAAAAGCTGTTGGTACATCTAGGTGACAAGTTTTTAAATTAAGGTGAACACTTAAGGCTAGTAATAATCTAAAAGTAGAATATCTTAAAACTGGTGAGAATGTCTCATTGAAGTCTATACCTCTTTTTTGTGTAAACCCCTTGGCCACAAGTCTAGCTCTGTAACGCACTTCACTTTCACTGTTAACTTTCTTTTTAAACACCCACTTGGTTTTAACCACTGTTTTGTCTTTTGGCCTATCCACTAACTCCCAAGTGTCATTTTCCCTAAAAGAATTTAACTCTTCTTTAATGGCGCACTGCCATTCTTCTTTTTCAGGACTATTTAATACATCACTTACAGTAAGCTGCTCATCTGACATTTCCATGCACATGTTTCCAATACCATAGTAGTCTGGTTTACGTCTCATACGTTTCTCAGGAACATTGCACTGCTCAGAGAGGAGATCCATGTCTTCTGGTGATAAGGTATCTGAGTAGCTGTAATCAGTAGTGTTCGATGAATCATCTGGAATGAATGTGTCATCCTTCTGGCTATCACAGCTGTCTTGCTCGTCACTCACAGGAGCTTCTTCTTCTTCTACAACTTTAGATGGTCTATCTTCATTAATAGTGATGCTTGTTGTTGATCTGTCATTTATGTTTTCCATGACAACAACATCTCTGGCTATAATTACATCTCGCGTTATAGGATTGTATAAGCGATAGCCCTTGGTATTTTCAGAATATCCAACAAGAAACATTTTCTTTGCTTTCTTGTCCCATTTTCTTCGTTTTTCTTTTGGGACATGCACCATAACTGGACTGCCAAATATTCTTAAGTGATCCAACTTTGGCTTTCTGTCCATCCATAACTCATATGGAGTAGTACATCCATTAATACCTGCAGCTGGTGAACGGTTTTTAATGTACACAGCTGTATTTACTGCCTCAGCCCATAAACATTTCTCAAACTGAGCATCAAATAGGAGACAACGTGCTTTCTCAACTATTGTTCTATTGTACCTTTCACATACTCCATTCTGTTCAGGTGTGTAACTGTTTGTTTTCTGATGAACTATACCATGTTTCTGTAAGTAGCTCTCCATTTCCACTGAACAAAACTCACCTCCATTGTCAGATCTTAGAGCTTTAATTCTTTTTGACTTTTGTGTCTCTACAAGTTCTTTATACTGTCTAAAATATTTGAAAGTTTCATTCTTCTCTCGCAGAAAATACACAGTGCACATTCTACTGTAGTCATCTACAAACAATAGGTAATATCTGGCTTTACCTAGTGATAAATTCTCCATTGGTCCACATAAGTCCATGTGAATCAGTTCTAGGACTCCATGACTTGTGCTTACACTGTGAGGGAATGGTAGTCTTGTTTGTTTCCCTTCGCAACAAACTGTACAATTAATTTTACTGATGTCACATTTGTCATCAAAGTTAACACCTTCAACGGCTCCATTTTTTAATTTATTTAGATCACTTGCATTAATATGGCCAAGACGCCTATGCCAAGTTGCACTTGATACTTTGACTGCTGCTGCCAACACTTGTTCAGATTTCACAACATTCAGTCTGTATACACCATTCTCTAATTTAGCCTCACCAATGCAATCATTCTGTGAATTATAAATAAAACAACCATGTTGTCCAAATTCAACTCTGTTTCCGTTGGCTATTATTCTACTCACTGATAGCAAGTTGGTAGTGAGGTTAGGCACATACAAAACATTGTTTACAGATATCTTGAAATTCTTACTACCGACGCGTGTCATAATTTGCAAATCTCCTGAGCATTTAACAGGCACTATCGTTTTATTTGCCACGATAATCTCCTTGGTCTTGGGTTGATTACACACATTTGACAACAAATTCTTATTGGAAACCAAATGAGTACTTGCGCCGGAATCCAAGTGCCAGTCGGTTTGACTGAATTCTCTTGTGAGAAAAACGGCACTAAATGCATTCTTTTTCGCTTTATCACTCTGTGTCTGTGGACAATGATTTTTAAAATGTCCACTCTGTTTACACTTATAACAACGAATTACTTTCGATGTGTTGTTACCGCTTCCACTGACAGTGACAGTTGACGGGTTCGTTCGACTCCCGCTCATTCCACTGCTACCGCCATTTTGTAATTGATTTTTACCGCCATATTTATGACTATGAAATCTTTTTCCCGCGATAAATGCACCTTCCGACTTAACTTCAAAACTCATATCCAATAGTTTTGTTTTTATAGCGTCCGCGTTTATGTTGATACCTGAGTGTTCGATAGCCATTATCATCGGCTCGAACTTATCCGGTAATCCCGCCAACATGAGTGATCCAATCCACTGGTCGTTTATTTCAAAACCAGTTCCTCCAAGTTTCTGTGCAGTCTCGATAATCTGGCTAACATAGCTCGTCATTGAATCGCAGGTCTCTAGACGTATATTTATGAGATTTCTAAGCAAACTAATTTTACGTGAATATCCAGAATCGTCAAACATATTCTTCAACGTTTTCCACAAATCGTATGTCGTAACACACTGTTTTATGTGAACATACAAAGAAGCGTCGATCGTTAAAATTAATTTTGCTTTTGCCTTCATATCTTCAGCTTTTTGAGCCGACGTAGAGGTATCTGTTAATGGCTGCTTGAGAGTGTCCGCCATGCCTTCTAATACTAGAACATTTTCCGCCGCAAAACACCAGTCGTCGTAGTTTTCCCGACCTTTCAGTTTTGGCACGTTCACTAAATAATTAGTAGACATTTTTTCGATCCGATTGCACTAATTATTAATTACTAACTTGAAGTTCAGGACTGGGCCCATAACCTAATAAAACGCTTTGGTGGCTTGTAATTAACTGAACTGTTTTATTTAAATATCTTTGTATATAGCATGTATGAATGACAACAGGTGGCGCTAGTTGTATTTTGTTACACAGATCTAACAGATAACCGCATTTGTGTCAAAGTGTGGTATAAAGCTTGAAACTAAACTAAACGAATGTTTTACATACTGTAAGTTGTTAAAAAGATTAACATAATATATATTGGTTAAAAGTGGATAATAAATGCGTTTCTATTTTACATTTGTTTCTAACTGAAAATAGATAAAAGCTATGGCGCAGTCGGTTATTTTCTATTACGGTATTCAGAGTTTATATCCCACATAGATGTATATTTCAATTATTAACATTTCCTATCACTATGGAGAAAAAAAGTGTTACAGAGATCTAAATAAAGAGAGAGAGTGAGAGAGACAGAGAGAAAGAGAGAGAGTGAGAGCTAATGAGTTAAAGATGTCGTAATTAGGCAGAAGGCTTTTTTCCCTTCACTAAATATTTAATCTTTTTTATTCACAGATTAGTTTTTAGTCTCTAAAAATCATTACGCGATTTTTTTAACTAACGCCTAAATTTCAAATTACGTATATATTGTTGATAACGACTCTAGCAAATTTTCATCCTCTTTTTTATTCTCATACCACAGCATTTTCCGAAATTCCTTACCCAGCGACCACTTACGCTCTACAAAGAACGTATCTGCAAAATTTTGAGAATCTTAGTTCAGGGGTTTGGACTGTGTGTCTGGCTTTCTTAGTTTCCCAGTAGTTGTATATTATCTATACCGCCACTCAACACGTAATGCTTCGAAAAAGGCGGAAAGCGGGGACAGAAAAAAGCAAGGACGGAGCAACGGAGTTTCTTAACACTAGGTTCGTAAGGTTCCTGCAGTTCCCTCTGCCTACTCTGCCATGTGCGGGATAAAGCGTGAAGCTGTATTATCTATATCTATATATTTAATACAAATTATGTCTGCCTTTCCGTTGGTCCAGGCTAAGATTAGCTCGTTATTGGAAAAGTGGAACCAACCTTTGTGGAAGTTTCACTAAACAATAGAAAAGGTTGTATAGCTGAGGATAGGCTACTTTTACCGGGATTTACTTGGGAAAAACACGTTGATCGAAGCCTCTTAGATATCACATTAGTTAACTTAAAAATGAGTATTTTGTCCTATTTTTCGCTTGTTGTTAATTACAAAAAACCGCATCAAAATCCGTCGCTCCCAAAGATCTTATAATAATAATAATAATAATAATAATAAAGCCCATTTATTTCCAATCAACACTAGTTTGTTACATAGAATTTATTTTTTTTATATATATTTGATTTTTTTTTTCCTTTTAATTTTATTTTATATTATTTGAACATGTTATTGATAATTTTCACTGCTGCTTGTATACTAATATTAAGAATCACTATTATCAAGTGTTGTCCTCGTCGTCCTCTTCGTTGATTGGAACCCCTTCTAGGGTATAGGCCTCCTCCAGCCGCTTCCAAGTTTCTCTGTCTATTGCTTTCTTTCGCCATTCCTTCCCTGTTATTGATTTTATGTCGTCGATCCATTTCTTTCTGGGGCGTCCTCTATTTCTTTTGCCTGGTGGTCCTTCCCAGATAGTCGCTTCTAATGTCCACCTTTTATCGGAAAGTCTTGCTATGTGGCCAGTCCATCGCCACTTCTGTTTCAGTGCGAAATTTAAGACATCTATAACTTTAGTTTTCTTTCTTATATGTATGCTTTTTATTCTTTGAATTTTTCTTATTTTTAAGATGCTTCGCTCCATTGCCTTTTGACATGCCACTAGCTTCGATTTTATTTTTGTATTGTACGTCCATGTTTGGCATCCATAGGTTATTGTAGGTAGAATACATGTATCTAGTACTGTTTTCTTTAGATTAAGTGGGAAATCTCCTTTTAGGATTTCTTTCAAAGACCAAAACTTTTTCCAGCCCAAATTAATTCGACGCTCCACCTCTTGTTCTTCATTCTGGTTTTCGAATGATATTTGCTTTCCCAAATATATGAATTTTTTAACGTATTCGAGCGGATTTTGGTACAATGTTATCGTATTTGTGTGACTGTTTGTTAGTATCTTCGTTTTGCTCTCATTAATTTTGAGACCAACTTTTTCACTTTCTATGTTCAAGTCGTTTATCATCTTTTCCAGCCCGTTCTTTGTTTCGGAGAATATAATTATATCGTCCGCAAATCTGAGGTGGGTAAGTCGGTTTCGGTTAATTCTCAATCCCTCTAATTTCCATTTGATGCTGTCAAAGATGTGTTGTAGAACTATTATGAATAACTTAGGTGAGAGAGGGTCTCCTTGTCTTACTCCTCTGCGAATTGGTATATCTGGACCACGTGTCTCCAGTTTCACCTGACTTACGCTACCTTCGTAGATGTTTTTAAGCACTCTTATATAAGTTTGGTCTATCTTGTATTTGTTCAGCGCTTCCCAAAGGGCATCGTGGGAAATTGTGTCGAATGCTTTAGTGTAATCGATAAAGGCGATATAGAGTGGCCTGTTAAATTCGTTGTATTTCTCTATCACTTGTTGAACTACTTGTAAGTGGTCTGTTGTTGAATAGCTGGGACGGAATCCGGCTTGTTCCACCGGCTGCGACTTATCTATTATTGGGCTTATTCTTGTTTGTAGAATTGACATAAACAGTTTATAGATGCTTGGTAGCAAGCTTATAGGACGGTAGTTCGCAATATCTGTAGGGTCTCCCTTCTTATAGAGAAGTACTATGTCGGATCTTTTCCATTGCTCCGGTATCTTCCCAGTGCTGAGGACCATGTTGAAGAGACTTGCAAGTGGACGAGCTAAGAACGCAACTCCTGTTTTTAAAGATTCATTTTGTATACCGTCAGGGCCGGGGCTTTTATCTGTTTTGAGTTTTTGTATGTGCGTAGTGACTTCCATGCAATTTATTGTTTTTATGTTATTTAATTCTGTTGTGTTCTCTGGTTTTGTATTATTTGCTGTGTCGCAATTTGTGATCTTGCGATGTGGTGTTTCTCCATACAATTCCTTGTAGAAAATTGTGGAGCAGGTTATGACATCTTGTCTGGTCTTGCTTGTACCTGATTTTGTTTTTAAATTTTGAATCCAGTTTTTATGCGCTGTTAGTTTTCTGTATGCTTTTTTTGTGCTCTGGTATTCTTTTATATTTTGCTCAATAATTTTTGATCTATGATCCTTGTAGTTTTTGTCGATTGCCCTACTTGTAATCTTAAATAGTCTTCTCAGTTCTTCTCTCTCTTCTTTGTTTTTTTGTGTTTTCTTTATAAGCTCAGTTCGTCTCGCTATAAGGGCTTGGGTGGATTCGCTAAAAATAGTGTTGATGGTTCTTGTGCTTTTGTTTATAGGTCGAGCGTGGCTGTTGTTAATAATTTTGGTTAATTTATTGTATAAAGTTTGCACATTTACTTCTTCTTTTCGTGATTCTAGTTTGCTGATGCTAAACTCGAGCTTCGTCAAGTATGAGTGAATATAGTTATCGGTTTTAAGTGGTTTTGGGTTAGTTTTGAAAAATTTTCTGCACTTTTTGGTTGAACCCAGTATATACGTAGCTCTAACCATCCGGTGATCAGATTTATATCCGAATCCATCTAGTACCTCTATGTTCGTAATCATTTTTGGTTGGTTTGATAAAATGTAATCTATTTCGTTTTTTATGTTGCCACAAGGGGAGAGCCAGGTCCATTTGCGATTTGCTTGTTTTTCAAAGAATGTGTTCATAATGGAAAGTTTATATTCCATAGCGAATTGTATTAATTTTTCTCCTCTTGAGTTTCTGTCACCGTATCCAAATTTACCGATTACAAGGTTATGCTTGTTTTCTGTTTGTAATTTACCGACTTTTGCGTT
Organism: Dione vanillae; assembly: GCA_037178615.1. Lineage (NCBI taxonomy): Eukaryota > Metazoa > Arthropoda > Insecta > Lepidoptera > Nymphalidae > Dione > Dione vanillae. Next base: position 165,420 of record JAZFAU010000301.1, on the reverse strand, counting down.
AAAGTCTCCGATTACAAGGACGTTTCTGCTGGCCATGTCTTGAGCTGTCCGAAGAGATGCGTAAAAAGAATTAATTTCCTCTATTGAGGCTTTTTCCGTTGGTGCATATACTTGTATAATAGTAAGGGGATGGTTGTCGTATTGCATTTGTAACAGAGCTACTCGGTCTGACAATCCGCAGAAGCTTGCTAGATTGTTTTTATGGGTTTTCTTAATTAGAAAACCGACTCCATAAAGTCCGCGTGTTTCACCATTGTAACAGAATATGTACTCTTCGTGTTCTTCAATTGCGCATCCCATCCTTCTGACTTCTGCCAGTCCGAGTATATCTATTTTAATGTTTTGTAGAAAGTAGATCAGCTCGATGAATCTGTTTGTTGTAGCCAAAGATCTGACATTGAGTGTTCCGATTTTGAAAGCTTGTTGTGTTAGTTTCGTTGCTTGAAAGGAATTTACTTTTCTTGCTGGAGGGTTGTGGTCGTATTCCCCCACGGGGACCAACCGGGTTGGGGGAGAGTATTCGTTCATCATTGTGTTCATGTCGTGTTTTTCTATTTGTTCCAGTTTCCAATTTCCGGTAAGTAATTGCTATTGCTTGGATGTTGTTGGGGTGGTGGAGAAAGAATGAGGCCGGTTCCTTAGCTTCTCAAAAGCGTTTACTAAGTTACCGTTGGGTGCGTTTATCGTTAGTTGTTTCTTTGGTTGTACATTGTCTTGCGGTGAGGATGATGTCCCTCTCTTTCTTTTGTCTATGGATCGTGGGTTTTCTTTAACAATCAATTTGTCGTGTTTAATATATGCGTAGTTTCCTTTTTTTCTTTCTTCCATTAGTTTAGGTTGCAGTGATTTCCTCATTTCTAAAGTTTCCTTTGAGTAATCTTCTGTAAAATGCAATTCTTTTGACTTTTTTTTGTTTCTCATAATTTCATTTTTCTTCCACTCGCTAACTAGTGATAAAAGCGTAGGTCTCGCTTTCCTCGTTTTTGTTTCTTATTCCAATGCGATGAACTTTCTTTATTTCATACTCCTCTATGTTTATGTCCAATTCGTCTAAAAACAATTTTCTTATTGTTTTGATTAGGTCTGATGTTGACTTCTCCTTTTCTGTTAATCCGTATATGATTATATTGTTTCTCCTTTTCTCTCTTTCTAGATTTTCAATCTTTTTTTTGAGGTATTCAACGTTAGACTTTAAATTTTTGTTTTCTTCTAGCACGGGCTTTAATTTTTCTTCCATTTTGTCTAGAATTGTGGCAGATAATTCCGAAGTTTGCTTCTGCATTTCAATTTTTAACTTGTCGAATAATAATTGAAATTGATCTTCCATTTTTATTTATTTATTATTATTGTTATTTGTTTATTTATTTAATTAATTTATTTATTTTATGTGATAATAGTATCACTATAATTTTGTATCTATTTTTATTGTCTACGTTTTGTTTTTATTTTGCTGCTGGTAACACTGACGCTGTCAGTTGTCAAATGTCAGCTGTTCTGGTTTTGACTTTTATAACCGTTTTGTTTGTTATGTATATATAATATCTGACCTTTGGTTCCAGTTGATGTTGTCCTTCCAATTTTCGAAAAGATCCCGCACATAAGTTGTTGTTGAATATTAGCAAACCTTTGTTGCGCGTAGTTTTTTCATTTCAGAGTGTTGTAGTTGTAAGAATGTGGCTTTAAACTATTATTTGTGATGTATTTACACGGAGCGTCAACACAAGGATGTTTACCGAACAAGTACCGGAAGTTATATTATCCCAAAGATCTTAGCATGCGTAAATACAGAGAGCTTTAATTACATTCGTTTAATATCATGTAGTGTAGCTATAGTGATTGGCCAAGTGAATCAGGTTGAATTGTTGTTTCAATTCTTTGTTATTTTTCTGACCGGTAGCCTGAAAAATTACCTATTCCATTGTTTAACGACTTAAGAAAATTGAAATTACTAGGTAATTTTGCGCAAATGTTTAAGAAACATTTATGTGCAAAATTTTGTAAGTGTATGTTTGTATTTTTCTGTACAAATTTTTCAGTAATTAAAATTTGTGGCGAGTATTTATGGGAAAGATAGTTACCTGATGGTAAGTCAAATTTCTCGAGAATTGAATTTATAAGATTGAATTTCAATTTAATTTTTTAAAGAATTCAAGGAATAAATTTGTATATGTTCATTTTTTAAAATTACTTTTATATTTCAAATCAAATATATATTCGTGCATACACACACATACACACACACATATATATATATATATATATATATATATATATATATATATATATATATATATATATATATATATATATATATATGTGTGTGTGTGTATGTGTGTATATATAATGTGTACAATGTTTATATTTAAAATAATATACTTATGATATTATAATATTAAACCTACGAAAATGGAAGTGACCATCGTCAAATAGGAGTAAACCTCAATTCAATACCAAACATAATTTAGATTCTTAAGCAATAGAATACCACGAGATGCTAAATGTTGTAGGATTTACTAAATTGATTATTAAATAAAAATAAATAACAAGTATAACGTCTGAATGCTAACGGCGGTTGTGGATTCGGTTCCCATTTGGGGGCAATAAATTACATAGTACAATATTGTACGTGTGGTCTTGATTACACTAAATTCAGTACATAGTGCTTAGTGTTGTAATGTTAAATATTTTAAGTAAATGTTACTAGTGCTACTCTAAATATTTTGAGTGTGTTTAAGTGTACGAGTACCTACTACCGTTATTTGTGTAGGTTTGTGTACTTTTAGTGTTACTCATGTTTGCTAGCATTAGTGCGGCTTTGGGTATTTCCAGTATTTGTGTAACTACCACTAGTGTGGCCTTTGGTACTCTTAATGTATGCGTTCTCGTAATGGTGCAGCTTTGATTACTTTGAGCGTGTATACAGTGATACTGTTAAAACTTAATTTAGTAGATTTATATTATATTAAGTTGGCTCTACCCCTGACTTTAGACTATTGCAGTGTTGGTATTTCGTGAAGTTACAAAATGTGAGGTTTTAAAAAAAAAACGTCAAAATCAAAATGAGTTTATTTAAAATATGTAAAATGTGATAAAAAATATGAATTATAGCTTATAATATGTTGTAAAAGCCTTAAAAGTTCCGATATTTGGTCCTATAAAGTTATAAAAACTGTAAATGCTATATATATATTTTTTCATTAAGTCTGTACATATTCATTAACAGTTTTTCATTAAGTCTGTACTATATATATATATATATATATATATATATATATATATATATATATATATATATATATATATATATATATATATATATATATATATATATATATATATATATATATATATATATATATATATATATATATATATATATATATATATATATATATATATATATATATATATATATATATATATATATATATATATATATATATATATATATATATATATATATATATATATATATATATATATATATATATATATATATATATATATATATATATATATATATATATATATATATATATATATATATATATATATATATATATATATATATATATATATATATATATATATATATATATATATATATATATATATATATATATATATATATATATATATATATATATATATATATATATATATATATATATATATATATATATATATATATATATATATATATATATATATATATATATATATATATATATATATATATATATATATATATATTATATATATATATATATATACATATATGTATATACCTACATACGTTTAAGGACAGTTCGTGACATGTACGGTGCCGGTTGTAGGCTCGATTCCCACGTGAGGTAAATATTTATTTTAAGTGGAAAGTGGAAGACGGAATGTCTTATTTATTTATGTATATTTTATATTTTCCTACATATTTTACTCATGTTTCGTTCTTTGAGTTCGATTTTTTACGCCATGTTTTGTCTCTCTCTACGTTATCTATTATTAATTTCTATGCTTACAACGTTTTGTAATGTCTTTATTTACATTCAAGTTCTTATAAATTATAAAAAAAACGTTAATATTTTAAAAAAGTTACCATTTTAATATAATATTAAACCAAAATCCAAGCAGGTAAAAAAACGCTGCGTTTTTAACCCGACCGAAGCAAATCAATTCGATACGTCTGTACCTACATATTTAGCTGAAAACAAACATTGTATGTAATATTTGTATATAAAAACCTAATTTAAATTTCTAGTCACATTTATTACACAAGTGTACATGAAATTCTATTAAAATCGTTCTTTCGTGAATAATTTTGGAACAAATTGATTTTAACGCATATGTTAAGATGGCCTTCGATTTACCATTGATATACCATCGACATATATAATATATATGTAATATATATAATATATAGGGGGTATATGACTGTTACCGCGATCTTAATTTAAAAGATAATATTAACTAGCTTTTATAAACTTGGTAAAATTATAGAACAAATAATATTTTCAAATATAAAAAAAGAGATTTTTCCAAACAAAATAAATAATTAAATTATTATCATTCATAATAAAACGTCATTTGTCAAGTATGACGCAATCGTACACTGTACTGTCAGAACGGGACAGAGATAGTTTTTTGTATATAGAACTAGTATTTTGTATATAGAACCTTTAAAAATATTGTACCCTATATGGAAAACATTATAGATTTAACTGGATACCCTGCTATATGCTCCCCACTTTCCGCCTTTTTTCGAGGCATTGCGTGTTGAGTGACGGAACTCCGCGCCGCGCTTTGCCAAGTTTCCAGAGAGAAGAAAATGGAAATAGAAAAATTCATCTTCCCCTGAGTGGGAATCGAATCCACAAACCGTCGCGTTTACAGGCAGACGCTTACGCCTCTGCGCCACGGCGGTCCTCATTTTAATTTATAACGTTAAAATGAAAGTGTATAAATTATATATGATCCGCTTATCAGCCTTACTTCTAAGTAATAATAAATATAAAAAATAATATTAAAATAAGAGTTTATTATGATTAATATTAATTCTGTATATTATGTATTAACATTTATATTATTAATATTTGTGACAAGAACATATAGTATATGTTAAAAAGAGTGCGGACCAAGTGTCTGTAGTGTTAATTGTTATAGACACTAAACAATATTTTTGTTTTATATATAGCTTATTTTTTGCGACATTATAGCCTTAAATACTATTAAAGACTATTTATTTAAGGTCACTGAAACATTTATAATACGATAAGCTCAAAATAATGTGATGTCGATCTCGCGTGCGAATATAACCAAGTCATTATGGAAAATTACATTTTTTTTTAAATCTACATTTGTATGTATGTATGTAAATATTTTATACTACCATTTTGGTAGATAAAACTTAAAAAAATGTAGGTAAATCTTGATATTCTATAAATCTTGAATGTATATGAGTAAAAAATTAAATTAAGTAAAATATTAAAACACTCCGCTATCAACTTTAAGTGAAATTCGTGAGATATTTTACGTTAAGGGATTTGAATCCACAACCTTTGAGTTACATTTTGCTGCTACACAACGACAGCGTCACTGTATATGACGATTATTAAATCTATGTATGAAATGGTCACATTTAAATATGCAATTGGCTTTTGCTAAATATCTTATATGAAATATATTTAAGACGTGGTTTGGTTCAAGAGAACTAATAGCAAAAGAATGGTAAAAAAGATAAATGCAGTCAAAGTGAGTGGTAAACATCGGTAGGGGATACCTCGATTGACCGTTGACCTCATACACACACATCATTTTACTAGTTATCATATATATTTATAGTAAAAACATACATATATACATATATATCTTAACGCTTTATCCTTAATGGGGTAGTCAGAGAGAAGTAGTAGCTATCTAGTAAAAGAAATTTAGTACAATCTCAGAAGTGAGACCCAGGAGACCTAAAACACGAGTCTAAAACTAATATTTAGTTTAAGATTCTGTTTATAGGGTATTTACTCTGTAGATCACTGAATGATAAGACCACAGTACGTGTTAGCATGTTATTTGTGAGAGAGAATAAAAAGCTTTTGTATTTGTGTTAGGTACATACGAAAATGTGGTATCGTAGATATTGGAAGGTCACGTAAAAAGTATAACCAAGTAAACTGACAGTTTTTTTAATCTATCATATTATTTCATGGATAAAATGAATGGCGAGAACAACCTAGGCTATATATAAAAGGTTTTAAATAGGCTATTAAGTATATGAAAAAAAATATTGTACAATTCGAAATAGAAATTTTTAAATCTGAAAGCGCGGCGTTGAGTTCCGCCTCTCAAATTGCATAGACTTGTAGTACAGCCACTGGTTCACAGGTTTATAATTTTTTAAATTATAAAAATAATAAAAAAGGAAACATTCATTTTTTTATTTGAAATATAATCAACACTACAGACACTTGGTCCGTACCCTTGTTAACGTATACTATATGTTCTTATCATAAATATTACTAATATAACTGTTAATATATAGTATACAGAAGTAAGGCACAAATACTAAGTGACTCGAAGTCTCCATTTTTCGCCTCTTTGCCTCTTTTAATTTATTGTAGATCATTTACAGCTGTGAGCTCGTTAGTCAACCTTGATCGTTTATTGATGTATGACACTGTGAAAACTTGATAAAATATATTATGAAAAGCCATATTGTTATATATATATCTCGTATATAGATAACCTGAGGCAACCGCAGGAACCTTGGGAACTTAGTGTTATGACACTCCGTTTCCCCGTTTTCTGCCTTCATGATAAATTAACGATTTATATACCGTTTGTAAACCTATACGGATGACAGCAATCAATCCTTTGTTTTTCCTTATGGTGTGTACCGAATAACAAATCTAAATAATTTTTTTTTTTTTTAGCTTCACGCTTTATCCCGCACATGGCAGGGTAGGCAGAGGGAACTGCAGGAACTATAAGAACCTAGTGTTAAGACACTCCGTTACTTAGTACTTGCTTACTCCGTCCCCACTTTCCGCCGTTTTCGAGGCATTGCGTGTTGAGTGGCGGAACTCAACGCCGCGCTTTGCCTTAGATGCCAGAGCGAAGAAAATGGAAATAGAAAAATCCATCTTCTCCGACTGGGGATCGAACCCAGTAACCGTCGCGTTACAGGCACATGTTGCGCCTCTGCGCCACGACAGTAAATAAAATTTATTTCAAATAATCTACAATGAAGAATCATTACAAATGTAATATACATTTGTAATACTTTAGTTCAGCGGAACTCAACGCCGCGTTTTGTTTTAATTAAGACATTTTTTTAATGTCCATTATAAAAATGTCAAAAACCATTGCTTCAAGCAAGAATCGAATTCGTTACCGTAGTATTTACACCGTACTGTGCCTAGTGTATGCTCGTCTTGTGTGTCTTTATATAGGTACCTACATTTAGATCATAAGTAACATCCATTAACCTAGAAGGTAGCTATTAATACCTCCATTTAAACTCGCGTAAACACGTAGTTCCTAGGATAGAATTACTCTATACATACATACATACATACATACACTAGACGTTCCTAACTAAATTGCAATTTAGTATCCACTTAGCGTTATAGTTAGTTAGAAAACTAGGATTGTAAGATCATAGACTAGGGTCGTAGGTTCGGTTCTCGACCATGTTGAAAAACATAAAAAAATCCTTATTTTTACTTGTAATTGTTTATAACATTTCTTTCTCACCTACCTATTTATAATAGAATTTAATTCTCTTCGCCCTAAAGATTATTTGTAAGAAATGGCTACTAAGCCATAAGATCGCTTTTTGCGATTTCTCATACAAATAGAGAAATAAATATTCGTGCATAGTTTTTATTTAATAACTACCGGTTTACTTAAATGATTGCTTCAGACCTAAGATTTACGTCAATATAGAGAAGATATACATATAAGTCTGTTTGTGACATACATATTTGAAATGTTTTTTTTTTTTTTAGCTTCACGCTTTTATCCCGCACATGGCAGGGTAGGCAGAGGGAACTGCAGGAACCATACGAACCTAGTGTTAAGACACTCCGTTATTTATTTATTTTATTTATTTATTTATGTACCACAGAAAATTACAGAAAATTATATAAATGAAAAATGTGTACAAAGGGATAACTTATCTCTAACAAGAGATCTCTTCCAGAACCCCTGGATCTAGTGGAGATTATTTGTAATAAATATTTTTGGTGTAGGTACAATATCAATTAGTTTTATATTATAAAATTCAAGTAGACTTGACGATAAATGAATATGTTACACACTAAATATAAATAAATATACCATTATCCAATACATATATATATATATATATATATATATATATATATATATATATATATATATATATATATATATATATATATATATATATATATATATATATATATATATATATATATATATATATATATATATATATATATATATATATATATATATATATATATATATATATATATATATATATATATATATATATATATATATATATATATATATATATATATATATATATATATATATATATATATATATATATATATATATATATATATATATACACATATACACACATACACACACATATATACATACACACATACATACATATATACATATACATACATATAAAATAAAATAAACTTAAGTGGAAAGAAAGTGTTGCTTAACTCTGATTTTAAACGATCTAATTGTAATATTATTATGAAAAATATTATCTGGAAGAGAATTCCATAGGCGAGCGGCAACAACGGAAAACGAATTACCATAAGAAGTAGTATTAAAAAATGGTACCTCAAGAGTTTTCGACGCCACACATGCGCGCACTGGTCTTTCACGAGCAGGACAAAATAGAAAACGCTCATGTAGGTAACCAGAGCTACCATGGTTTAATATATTAAAAAGACGCGATAATATGTGCAAGTTCCGGCGAAGTCGGATAGTAAGCCACTTTAACTGACGTCGATATTGAGAAATGTGATCAAATTTGCGCAGACCGTAAATGAAACGAATTTTGAAGTCTATCTAGTTTGTCAAGTAGCTCTTCATTCGCATCAAGATAGCAAACATCAGCGTAAGAAGAAGGGATTGTGCAAGTAAAGTTTTTGTTTTGAAAGGAAGGAAATTCTGCAAACGTTTAAGAGAATGCAGAGAGAAATGGACACGTTTACTGACTTCGTTAATCTGAGCTCTCCATGATAAATTGCAATCTATGACTAACCCCAAATTAGTAGCTTGGTCACTATATGCAATTTGAGCTCCATCATAGACAATTGATGGTACAATGTCCCAGTTAATTTTGCTACGTAACTGTCTGGTACCTATTATCATTGCCTTCGACTTCAAGGGATTAACAAGAAGCCCAAAAGATGCAGCCCAGTTCTTAATTTTTAAAAGATCATAATTGATATCATGTACGGTCGTACACAGATCCGATAAGGTGGCGTGTCTATAAAGCTGTAAATCGTCTGCATAGAGATGGTAGTGAGAAGAAATAACTTTGGTAATTTCATTAATGAAGATTGAAAACAGAAGAGGGGAAAGTACGCCGCCTTGCGGAACGCCAGCAGAAAGATCAGCCCAGTCCGAGGAAGCCTCAGCAGACTTTACCATCTGCCGACGACCACGAAGATAAGATTGGAACCAATCAATCACAGGCTGAGCAAAGTTAAGTGAGCGAAGGATACCAAGCAATACATCAAAGTCGACTGAATTAAAGGCGTTGCTAAAATCGAGCAAAATGAGAATAGTAAACTCTCTTTTGTCCATAGCAAAGCGAATGTCTTCAGTGACTTTAAGCAGTGCGGTGGAAGTGCTGTGACCGGAACGGAAACCGGATTGAAAAGGACTAAGGAGATGATTATGTGTTAGGAATTCTGACAGTTGCTTATGCACAACGTCTTCAAGGATTTTTGATAGGATAGGCAAAATAGAGATGGGACGAAATTGTGAAAAAGAAGAGGGATTTGATATTTTGGGTATAGGAATCACATGTGCTAACTTCCAGACTGTTGGAAAGGTATTGGATTCAAAGGAAAAGTTTATAATGTGGGTAATAACAGGGTTTAAAGAGTCAAGGACAGGTGTTAACATATCCCGACTAATGTTGTCAATACCAACCGCCTTGGAAGTGATAGACAGGATGCTTCTCTTGACTTCGCTCTCTGTGACTGTATGAAAATTAAAAGGAATACAATCAGGCGTGATGGCGTTCGCCATCTTTAACAATGTATCAGCCTTCGTAGAGGCTGAGATTGTTAAAGGGGGAGTAGAAAAATGTTTATTTAGAGAATTCAGATCAAATGAATGTTGAGAAGATTTTGAGGGATTACCCACGCCTAAAGATAATAAAAATCTCCACATCTGTGAACTAGTCAGTTTATCGATGGAGGAGTGGATGAAACGGCGTTTAGCATCTCTACACATCCTATTGCAGAGATTTCGCAGTTTTTTGTACGTCGCAATATTGAGGTCAGTAGGATTCCTTTTAGAGACTCTCTTCGCTTTGTCGCGTTTTGCCATAACATTTTTAATAGTTTGGGTAAGCCAAGGTGCAGGTAGATGATTTACCTTAATTTTCCTAATTGGAGCATGCTTGTCATACAACTTTGTTAAAGATTCATTAAAAAAGGCCACCTTATCGTCAACATTCGTAAACGCATAAAAATTACTCCAGTCAATGCCATTGGCGTCATCACATAAATTGGCCATATTTATATTTTTCATATTGCGTCTTAAAATTATTTTAGTCTTGCGCTTTGAGAAGGAGAGTTTATAGCTAACGAAGAGTAAATCATGGAAGGAGAAAGGAGCTGTCAGCTGACCATGAGCTGACACACTGTGAGGGTTGGAGACAATAATGACATCAAGAAGAGATGGAGTACAATTTGGTGAAAAATGAGTTTCTGAGAGAGGAAGAATAGTAAAATTAAAAGAAGACACGATAGATTTTAGATTCATCGCTCTGTGATCATTTTTCACGAGACATGTGTTAAGATCACCCATTATGATCACATGTTCATAAGAAGGTGATAGTTTCTCAAGAAGGTCTTCAAAGGTGTTAAAATAATTAATATTTAAGGAAGGACAATAGAGGACCCCTAAAAGAAGTTTAGTGTGATGGGAAGAAATTTCTATGAAGAGGTATTCAAGGATGTTAGGGGAAAGGTTTGAGGATTGATTTATTAACCGAAAGGGTATATTATTTCGTAAGAAAATGCAAACACCTCCCCCTCTATGAGAAACTCTGTCATTACGAATTAAAGTGAAATCCGGTAAAGTGTAAAGAGTCGAAGGAAGAGAAGGTTTTAACCAAGACTCAGAAACAAGGATACCGTCGACCTGCACGTTGCTAAATGATGCGAGAAAATCAGAGTAATGTGCCGGAATGCTTTGCGCATTTATATGTACAAAATTAAGACAATTAGAATTGTAGGAAAAAATAGAATTTAATTGTGAATCAACGGTCAAGCCTTCACTATCAAAAGATTGATTATGGCTAGAAACACTACAGAAATCATCAGAGGAGCATGAAAAGAAATCATCATTTATACAAGCATCACTTAAGTCAAACATATAGATATAAAATAAATATTAATATATAAATATATATACCTCAATCTAAATAAAAGAAATAACAAAAACAATTAAACGAAATAAAAATACTATAATCACAAGCGATACAAATAATCTCCCACATTATTTGTCCCTGGCTTGATAAACATATAACAAAAAGAGAAACAAAGCAGAAAAAAAAATCTATATCTATGCTACATATCTACAATTATACAAGCAGAATGATAAATAAAAGAAAACAACTTGGATGACACAAATATTTTGAAATTCTAAACAGCAGCTACAAAATATAGATATTAGATAGATATCTATTTTAAAATTTTAAATACAAAGACAAAGAGACATAGCTGCTTATTCACCACAAAGATAAACATTTTCAAGCAGAATATCCGAACGCTAATCTGCTGTCAAGCGTGTCAATGTCAGTTGCCTTACGTCAGTGTTTGTCAACAGTCATGTTGTAATGTTATATTAAAACAATTTAAGAATTTGACGAATTTTAAGTTACAAACTCGTAAACAAGAAAAAATAAGTGTAACATATTATTAATTGGCAGCAAAAAACCAACTACACGGGTACAGATACATAGACACGGTTGACGTAATGGATGGCAGACAGCAATTATAGAAAATATATGAGTAACCTTTACTTTGTAGTAACTTTAACCCGCCGAGATCTTGTCTTCTGGTCCGGCGCACTGGAAACTTGAGGAAATTTTTCACAAAGATCCTTTAATTCAGCCGACGTAAAGATCTTTTTACGGCTTTTATCTGGAAGCGCCACAATGATTACTCCGTCAGATGTCCAGCAATTTTTCAAACTGAAATGTTTCCGAGCAGCAACGAATAATTCTTGCCTGGGCTTAGTCAAAAATTCCGATATAGTAACCCCAGATCCTTTTAGAGATGTTTTAGAGTTCCAAACAAGATTTCTGTGCTTTGTGGCAATAAAACGAACCAGTATTGGTCTTGGTTTTTCCTTCTTTGTGCCAAGACGATGGCAGATATCCAGCTGTGAAGAATCAATACTAGTCAGCTGTAATTGATTGTGCAACACAGATTGAATCTTGCTCTCCACTTGCTCGTCAGTACTCTCCGGCAAACCGTGAAAAAGTAGCACTCTGCTACGGGAACGAGCTTCCTACATATCAAAACCCACCGAGAGCAGCTGTAATTGTTGACGAAGCATACTAAGCGTCTTCCAGATTACATCTTTGAAAGTGGCATAGTCCGAGGCAAGAGAACTGAAGTCTCCAAAGGTAGTGGTCGGTGGTTTGGTGCTTCCTTGTGCTTGTGTTGACAGTGAGAGCATTTTGTCAAATTGATTCATGCGGGACTCGAACATTTTTACAATGTCATCCATGTTCTTGCTAAGCTGGTTATGTAAATCCATTGTACTTGTATTAAAGTTGAGAATTGATTGTGAACCAGGTAATGTGGGAATTTGTGGGAACTTTAACACTTCATATATTGTTATTTGCAGAAAAATGAAATTTTAATTAAATAAAAACTTAAGAGCAAAAATTTTTGTTGTTGATATTTCAACCTACCCACGTTCACATTCACGCGAAACCGTCGCGTTAGTCGCATTACAGGCAGACGTTGCGCCTCTGCGCCACGACGGTCCTCAATAACTATTTGAAATGTGACTATTTTATATAGTATACTCTTACGTATATAATTAGGAAATATGTTTATGTAAATTAATTATGTAATCTTATACAGATATCTTTACTAGAAACTCATTTCTGAAAAAAAAGCAAAAAGAAAATGGGTTTTCGCTGCATGGCGAAATAGGAAGAGGGTAGTATTGTGACTCCGATACCCGCGTACCGCCCAATTTACCATACCCTCACGGTAAATGAACCCACGGTTATCGCATTTACACTCGGCCTCTGTGCCGCAGTACCATGATGGCCTCTGTAACTTTAAATCCAGCAGTCTTGTGACTTAGTTTTATTTCAGATTTAAAAATAAATTTACACAGTACCAGTTTCTTATCACTATACGTTTCGTTCTTAATACATATGTCGTTCAAGTGCTAGTCGTAATTGCGTATACAGTGTTTTGTAGCAGTTTCATAATCATTGTTGTTTGGTTGATTTATTTTTGAGCTTCACGCTTTATCCCGCACATAGCAGGGTAGGCAGAGGGAACTGCAGGAACCTTAGGAACCTAGTGTTGAAACACTTCGTTCCCAGCTTTCCGCCTTTTTCGAGGCATTGTGTGTAGAGTGGCGGAACTCAACGCCGCGCTTTGCCTAGTTGTGAGCGAAAAAAAGGAAATAGAAACATTTACAGGCAGCTACGTCTCTTCGCCACAGTCTTCAATGTTATTATTCACCATCTAATATAAAAATAGTAATCTAAAATGAAGAGTAGCATATTTGATTTAAAGACGACTTAAAAACTATATTAATGTTTATTTTTATCATGGGTATATATACTATTTAATTTCTAATCTTTGATATTTTGCTCTCTTTATACTGTGACTACTAACTCCTTGCCAAATATACTCTAAATCGATAGAAAGCACTTTACCCTACTTCCATAACAAATGCGACAAAAAGGAAACATAAACGATTATTACGATCTTCAATTTATGTCGTTTACGACATCTTCTGTATATTTTTTCTTCATAATTTAAAATGGCCTTGACTGACAGACAAACAGAGGCTGAGGCTTTGAGTGTTGAGTGGAGGAATAAATGAAAAAATCTATCTTCCCCGAGTGGAAATCGAATCCACATACTATCGCGATTACAGGCAGACAACTTCTGCGCCACGACAGCCCTCAATTTTATTATTAGTCATTTAATATTAAGTAGTGATGGGAAATTTAGAAAAGCATGTTCTGCAGCTTCAACCTCGATAGACGAGATTAAAATCGATATTAATGTTTATTTTTATTATGCGTAGCTCGGATGAAATTGGTTTCAACCTTGACATATAGGTAGTATATTGAAGTAGATTTTGCCTCGTGGCATCTGTATAGCTGCTGGCTATATCCCGCATGTACCAGGGCAGGTGGAAGGAAACCAAGCATTCAGATCCGCGCTTTTCGCTCAATTTTTATGACAATTTTTCTCGAGTTTTTTCGAGTAAAAATCAAACATGCAACCCTCTCGCTTAGTCAGAATATGTACCACTGTGCAATGACAGCTTTAACAGCTTAGATCGATCAGATTATATTTTATAACTACTATATTTATATTTTATAACTACTATATTATAATTATTATATTTTATAGCGGGGACGCAGAAAGCAGGGACTAAGCAACGGAGTGTCTTAACACTAGGTTTCCACAGTCCCTGCAGTTCCCTCTGCCTACCCTGCCATGTGCGGTATAAAGCGTGAAGCTAAAAAAAACTACTATATTTTATACAAACTTTACTGTATTCTACTACTTTATGAGTGTGTTTTCCAATATTTCGACATTAAACATGACGTTCATGGCTTAGATTTTGAATGTAGGTTCTGTTAGAATTCACAAAGTGTGGGTGTGTGTGTATGTGTGTGTGTGTGAGTGTGTGTGTACCATACACAACTCTATCCACTTCGCCAACACACAAGTTAGAAGCCGTAGGTAGTAGCTAGTACATACGTACATACATATCATACTTTACCCAGCGGGGTAATCAGAGAGGACGAAGTGCCAAACGCTGCAGTCCCTGCATACCTCTTCCGCCTTGACCACTGTCATTAACCTCTTCATGCATGCTCTCCGGGGAGTCCTCATACTTTTTACGTGACCTTCCTCCAGTATCCTCGATACTGTGTTTTCGAAAGTCAACCGAGGTCACCCTTTGACTCTTTTACCGCGTAATTTTGCTTCGTATATCTTTTTTACCATTCATCATCACTCATTCTTTCGACGTGCCCAAGCCATTGAACACGTCTTCGTCGTCTTCTTCATTGAAGAAGAAGAAGAAGCTAGTAAAATTGAGAAAAAATTGGAAAGCTTTAAAAAACCTTTTAAAAAGATTGAATTGATTTAAGTAATAGGCACAATTGAATTGAATTAATTACTTATAGGTAATTGATTACGAGCGACAGAATTGGATGTTGGACAAGTAAACGAGTTTAACTTTGTAACTGAATATAATGTACCCGGTAAGCGACCGGGGTTTTTGGATATACCTACGTTATTTTAATTTTTAATGTTCTTTAATTTGTACTAATAATGTAATAATATAATTATAAATAATAATTTTATAAACAATGTTTTATCTGGGCGCAAGTTACTCTGTAAACGTGATTTTTTTTGGAATATCCAAATTTCACTGGAATTTTAGAATAATTTACTAATAGCACTATGTTAATGTCTTCTCTAAACTCTAACTTCCGGTGAAAACTCCATAAAAATTGATTCAGCTGTAAATGTAAAGCAAATAATAAATACGAAGTAATTAAGATTCTGACATTAAAAACTAATAATACCTTCATATATCTAATTTTACATGGGTTCTTAAGGATTATGTGTAATTCGGACGTTTTGGGTTCGCAACCCCAACCCTAACCCAACAAAAGATATTATCAAGGGATTCCATCAAAATACCCTATTATCCAACCTTAGCGATCTTGCTGAAATATAGACAGGTTTACGACATACGCATTATTACGTTTTTTACATATATTCACATTTTTCACAATTTGTGAAAAAGGCTGAAAGAGATGGAAGACAGCTTTTTACGTTATTTTGTTATGAAGTATGATAACTGTAAGTTGTATGCATACCCTGCTATATACGGGAGATAGCTCGAGCTAGTTAATAGTAATAAATAGAAAAACACACACACATTATATATATATATATATATATATATATATATATATATATATATATATATATATATATATATATATATATATATATATAT
Organism: Dione vanillae; assembly: GCA_037178615.1. Lineage (NCBI taxonomy): Eukaryota > Metazoa > Arthropoda > Insecta > Lepidoptera > Nymphalidae > Dione > Dione vanillae. Next base: position 148,914 of record JAZFAU010000301.1, on the reverse strand, counting down.
ATATATATATATATATATATATATATATATATATATATATATATATATATATATATATATATATATATATATATATATATATATATATATATATATATATATATATATATATATATATATATATATATATATATATATATATATATATATATATATATATATATATATATATATATATATATATATATATATATAGTGCCCAAGCCATTGAACACGTCTTCGTCGTCTTCTTCATTGAAGAAGAAGAAGAAGCTAGTAAAATTGAGAAAAAATTGGAAAGCTTTAAAAAACCTTTTAAAAAGATTGAATTGATTTAAGTAATAGGCACAATTGAATTGAATTAATTACTTATAGGTAATTGATTACGAGCGACAGAATTGGATGTTGGACAAGTAAACGAGTTTAACTTTGTAACTGAATATAATGTACCCGGTAAGCGACCGGGGTTTTTGGATATACCTACGTTATTTTAATTTTTAATGTTCTTTAATTTGTACTAATAATGTAATAATATAATTATAAATAATAATTTTATAAACAATGTTTTATCTGGGCGCAAGTTACTCTGTAAACGTGATTTTTTTTGGAATATCCAAATTTCACTGGAATTTTAGAATAATTTACTAATAGCACTATGTTAATGTCTTCTCTAAACTCTAACTTCCGGTGAAAACTCCATAAAAATTGATTCAGCTGTAAATGTAAAGCAAATAATAAATACGAAGTAATTAAGATTCTGACATTAAAAACTAATAATACCTTCATATATCTAATTTTACATGGGTTCTTAAGGATTATGTGTAATTCGGACGTTTTGGGTTCGCAACCCCAACCCTAACCCAACAAAAGATATTATCAAGGGATTCCATCAAAATACCCTATTATCCAACCTTAGCGATCTTGCTGAAATATAGACAGGTTTACGACATACGCATTATTACGTTTTTTACATATATTCACATTTTTCACAATTTGTGAAAAAGGCTGAAAGAGATGGAAGACAGCTTTTTACGTTATTTTGTTATGAAGTATGATAACTGTAAGTTGTATGCATACCCTGCTATATACGGGATATAGCTCGAGCTAGTTAATAGTAATAAATAGAAAAACACACACACATTATATATATATATATATATATATATATATATATATATATATATATATATATATATATATATATATATATATATATATATATATATATATATATATATATATATATATATATATATATATATATATATATATATATATATATATATATATATATATATATATATATATATATATATATATATATATATATATATATATATATATATATATATATATATATATATATATATATATATATATATATATATATATATATATATATATATATATATATATATATATATATATATATATATATATATATATATATATATATATATATATATATATATATATATATATATATATATATATATATATATATATATATATATATATATATATATATATATATATATATATATATATATATAAGATTTCTCTTGCATATATATATATGCACATTTTTATTGAGACATTACAATTTTTTACGATCAAACGTATCAGAAATTAAATTTGTAACTCTTGTACAGTAAACTTATATGGATTTTCAGGATTTATGATTCCATGGGTAGTTCCATCAGATATATTCTGGTGGAACTACCCAAAGAATCTAACAACTAATAAAAGAAAGTATTTTGTTCTGAATTTTATTTGTTATTCCATATGTCAATAAATATTGCATATTATGCTGTTATAGTACAGTAAGCAGTTTGAGTACATGTCTTAACATAAGGTTTCTGCGGCTCTCTCTGTTTATCCCGCTATAATAAAGTGGGATAAAGCGTGAAGCTACAAAAAGTTTGTTTTTATAACCTTGACGCTGTATCCCGCACATAGCAGGGTATGCAGGAACAGGGGACCTAGTGTTCAAACACTCCGGTCCCCGCTTTCTGCATAGCATTGCATTTTAAGTGGCTGAACTCACAACGTTTTTGTCTTTAATAATAAAAAATTATATTATTTTCACCAAATAGAAATCGAACTCGCTGCCTCTGCGCCACGGCTTTCTACTCTTTTTCTGTATATTTTTGTAAATTATTATAATTTTTAAAATATTTTCATCGAGGCCGAGCGTTTAAAGATGATCAGATCCCTTGGAGACTTCCCTAAGGGTCTGTTATACATAATATGAACCTATATACTTCAAGCAGACATGTCCAATTATCCCACGATAGCCTAGATTCCATCTATCAAAGATATTCTATGCTATGATAAATGATTGTACGTACAGACTACATTTCATTATCATTCGATCAAGCGTATTGAGGTCAGCGCCGTCCAAGATATATATATGTATGTATATGTATATATGTTACTAGAAATACCTTATATATTATAGAGCGTATATGTATATATGTAACTGATCATATACAAATAAGATTTGTTTCTTTTGCTCCCTTTTTCTTTTTCTCGGTTTATTAAGGCGTAGATAGAGAGATTATAGTAAAACACTATGTTTTCTATTTGACTTAAAACTCTTTAAATATTTTTTTTTTGTGTATTACCAAGTTAACATTTACTATTTGTATATTGTAAAATGTGTTTGTTGGATTGAACGTGTAAATCTCGGGAACTATTGGGTTGAATATAACAAATCTCATCGTTTTAAATAGTCAATTTATCGGTAAGGTACCTATGTCAGGGTCATCTGAGGTATTTAGAATTACACAACTAATTAATTAGTTTAACCATGTAAGTTAATGATAATTTGAAATAAAAAATGAGCACTGTTATGGCGCAGAGGAACAGCATCTGCATGTTATCACAAAAGTTTGTGGGTTCAATTCACAATTGAGAAGGATAGATTATTTCATTTCCATTTTCTTAGCTTTAGAAATTTAAAAAACGCGGCGTTGAGATCCGCCACGCAACACAACTTCCCACGGCTCCTGCAGTTACCTCTTCCTACCCTGCTATGAGATAAAGCGTGAAGCTAAAACGCTTCACGCTTTATTTAGCACATGGCAAGGTAGGCAGACTCACTACAGGGACCGTGGGAACCTAGCGTTAAGACAATCCGTTGCTTAGTCCCTGCTTTCTTCGTCCCCGCTTTCCGCCTTTTTGTAGGCATTGCGTGTTTAGTGGCGGAGTTCAACGCCGCGCTTTGCCTAGCTTGCCAGAGTGAAGAAAATGGAAATAGAAAATCCATCTTCCCCGACTGGGGATCGAACCCAGAAACCGTCACGTTACAGTGAGACGTTGCGCCTCTGCGCCACGACGGTCCTCTTTAAATTTCTGGTACAAATATATATGTGACGGCATTTAAATTTATATTTAAACACTGTTTATTAATAATATTGATTAATAATCGTCCACGAGCTTTGCTTGTGCCAAACATCCTAAAATTGGATAAACTTATTTAAACTAGAAATACTATATTATGATAACATAATATATTCTATATGTCTTTTTCTCTTCTTCTTTCTTTTAGTCTTGTAAAAAAAATATAGAAGTAAAGTGGACTAAGTGTTCGAACACTCCATAGGTAATTTTTTTCCAAAATCTAGACACGACTCAACAGCCGGTTTTCTCTTACTAGAACGCGGAAATGGTAATTGACCCCAAGTGGGAATTGAACTGACGTCCCGCGATTATCGCTTTTGCAGTTAGTTGTCATAATTTTTGTGTTCTTGCCAACTTTATTGGTCTTGGTAGAATTTTTCTTGTACCTTTAAGAATTTGGGTTACTTTGTGTGAAGCTTATAAATATATTATTTTATTTACTATAACAGTTAATTATTTTAATCACAATTAAATTCTAATAAATTTAATAATATTAATATTTTAATTACAATTAAATTTATTAATTCCTGAAGTTTAAAAATTGTTTACTAAAGAAGTTTCTGTTGCGACATATCTTTGTACGTCCGCGTCCGTACAAAGATAGATGTAATTTCATTATTTTTTTTTTATTCGGGATATAAACCTGTAGTAAACCTGTAGTAATCAATAAAATATTCAAAGCTAAATTTTGTTGCCAAAATATCTTTCTATGTAGAATAGATGAAGATTAAGAACGTGTGGACTACAAGTATATTTAGATATTACAACATTAATGTTCATAGTAATAGATGCTTACATTGTAACACTTGCCGTTTGAAAATTATAAATTTTGTTTTTTTTTTAGCTTCACGCTTTATCCCGCATATGGCAGGGTAACTGCAGGGACCGTGGGAACCTGGTGTTAAGACATTCCGTTGCTTAGCCCCTGCTTTCTCCGTCCCCGCTTTAAATTATAAATATTCTTTTTTATATGTAAATAATAACCATTATAAATAGTTTTTTATATATATTATATTATAAATATTTTTTTATATTCTGCTTTAATGCTTGGTAAGATGAGTAAGACAAAACGCGGCGTTGAGTTTCGCCAATTAACACAATGCCTCAAAAAAAGGCGGAAAGCGGGGAATGGAGTGTCTTAACACAAGCTTCCTGCGGTTCGTGCGGTTCCCTCTGCCCCCCCTGTTATGTGCGGGATAAAGCGTGAAGCTATAAAAACAATTAGTAACTCAATGTCGTATTTCATCTTGCGTGAAAAATATAAAGTAAATAATAAAGCTCGTAGTCCAGTAAAATTCATGTTTACGTATCAGAAAAAGTTCAATTAGTTTCTACTAGACAACTTATCACCTCGATGGTTCGCGAACGATTGACCGAGCTCCTGACTCAATAATCAAAACGCTTTTTCAACCCCACCCACCACTCTTAATCTTTTCACCGGAAGTTGTCACATAACAGTGAACGAACGAAACGCAATCGAGTAGTGTTGCCTTTTAAAAAAAATAAAGCTATCTTTTAAAAAATATTACATATGAATCTAAATAAATAGCTCAATCTTTCGCATAGGAACGGAACCCGGGACCACCGAAATAAAATGTAAAGCATATTACAAAGAAGTAGTAAGATGTTCTTAATCTCAGAGATTCTTCAAGTTGAATTGACGTGCAAATATGATAGAAGTGCACATTGTCTATGTCTAAATATCACTTAAAAGATATATATGTATTCTTATAGAAATATACATGTGTATATATTATATATGTATTGTATGTTATATATGTTGTAATTACGATATCAAATCTTTTATTCATTCAATGAAATAAATAAAATTTAAATTAAGGCGGTAGTCAAATAGTAAATGAGATGTAAGAGCAGTAGCACAGCTTCTGACTGTAAATATGAGGGTTAGAGGTTTGATTTTTATCGGGAAGAATGAGTTATTTTGTTTTTTTTACTATGATAACGAGAGATATCAGGGTGTCAGGTACCGCAACTTTGTACGTTCGTATTGTGAGGGATGGAGTGTCTCAACACTTGATTTCTTTATTTTCCTTACTATAAAATTATAAATATATATGTTTACTTAAAATACCTTAGACACAAAAATAATAAAAGGATGATATGATCTTTATAGAAAAATTTAAACTTAAATTATTTAAAAATAAAAACTAAGCTAATAAATCAATATTTCCAAAGTTAAAAATAGCTTAGATGAATACAATCGGATCATTGCCTAACCTAAAACTAATCGAATTAAAAAACAAAAATGTCACTGTCAAAATATTTTTTTAAGTACAAAAAGTCGTGCACATAACCCATCTCGATGCCTTCCACTGGTATATTGAAACAACCTACAATTATGGAGGAGACCAGCGCCTCGTTGAAGAAACGACATTCCGTTATTTCTGGCAGAAGTGATTTTTGTAAGTTCAATTTACATGATAACTTAGATTTTCTTAAAAAAAATGAAAAATTTGTACGCTTAATGTACCCAAAATAAAAAAAAAAATTGTAGTAACAATGCATCTTAGTGAGATAACTAATAACTATAATAAAGATAACTTTGAACTTGACTGAGACTTGAACCTGCACTTGTTATTGACTATTATATATACATATATTATTGAGCAAGTGGTAATATAGACGAATCTTATACATTTCTGTCACCAAAGACCTGTCCAAAAGTATACCAATATTTTTGTTCAATTTATTTTTCTCACTAAGGGAAACGACGAGTGTTAACACTATATTCCTATTTTCTATGCTTGTTAAAGCATAAAACTAAGAATTTTACTTCAACAAAGTGTTTTTTATTTTCAGGGTCGTCCTCAGATGAAGATGAAGGTGTACAGCCTCACGAAAAGGCAATCGCGGCGGGACAACCGAACCCGCCGTACTGTGTGCGTAACGTCGACCAACATGCCTTCGGGAGACGAGAGATCGAGATCGCGGAACAGGAGATGCCGGGAATTATGGCTTTGAGGGCCCGGGCCAAGGACGATAAACCCTTGAAAGAGGCTAAGGTAAGGTGTAGTGTCTGTTCTCTATGACAACGGAGTGTCTTAACACTAGGTTCGTTTGGTTCCTGCAGTTTCCTCTGCCTACCCTACAATATGCGGGATAAAGTGTGAAGCGTGAACCTATGAAACAATTGGTCTGGCTGTTTTTTTTAAGCTTCACGCCTTATCACATGGCAGGGTAAAATGGAAATGGAAAAATTCATCTTCCCCGAGTGGGATTCGAATCCATAAACCGTCGTGTTTACATACCAGTCGTTTACCATTTTTGTTAATATATATTTTTTATTCTTTTTTTTTCATTAATATTATTTATAGTACTATTAATATAATACCTATATATCTTAACTAAATGTTATTTTACATACATTTTATAAAGCCTTCGTGGCGCAACGATAGTGGCTCCGATTTACTTGAGTGACGAATTAATTATTTTGTTCTTTTTTTGCTCTGGTCACACAGTACAAAGCATGGCGCTGAGTTCCGCCACTCCACACACAATGGCAAAAAGCGGTAAATCGGAAACTGAGTGTTATAGGAAGTGCTATAGAAACCTAGTGTTAATAACACTAGGTTCCTATAGTTCCTGTTACCACAGCGGAAAAAGAGAACATATTTCATTATCCTCTTATGGGAATCAAACCCACACACCGTCTAATTTGAATTGTTTTATTATTATTTTTTCTTCTATCCAATGTAAAATGAATAAAAACCCTTTAAAAATTATGTAGTCGTTTATTTAAAAGCTTGGTTGTTCCTACTAAATATTAAACGGAATCGATCAGTTTTATTCAGATTGCATGATTTCTTACTACGTACACAGTTTTATGTCTTGTATCCATAAAAATAGATTTTGGTAGAACTTTCGATGATATAAATAAATAGTATATATGGAAAGTAGGTGACTGTAAAATCGATTCGTAGTCGACTCGAAGTTCGGTTCCCTACAAAGATATTGTTAATATAATTGGTACTTAAGTAAAACATTTAGAAATTTGAACGCAGCGGGATTTTACCGCTAAGCCATGAACACATCAGCGGTCAGAGCGCTTGCACGTTTTGCAAAAGGCGCGAGTTCAAATCCCGCTGTCTTCAAATTTTTATATGTTTTCTTTAAATATTTTTGTCTATCTTTAGTGTGGATTGTACAATAGTTCTATTTTACTTTAAAAATCATAAAAACTTATATGTAACAGGACTTTTTGACTTTTTTCTAATTCAGGATAATCTTAACCTAAGTGTTGCTCCATATCTCCATCTATCTTCTAGTGAAAGTTTCAGAAAATCATCTTTAGCCGTTCCAGAGATTTTAACAATGTTTTAATAACATGTAAAAGTCAGTTAAATTCATGATATTATATATACAATATATATATGAATCTGACACGGCGGCCGTTATGAAAACTACTTATAGGGGAAAATATTTCAAAGCTATGTATATATACAAAAACTTATTCACAATTATCAATAGTTTAGGCACAGGATAATTTTTCCCATTTCACTTTATTTATACGTGCTGTGTAACGCGTGAGGTAGTCATAATTAAATACGAATGACGTATATATCTCGTACTATGAAAATACTATTAAACGTTGTCAATCTGTCACCTTTCATTCAAGAAAATAACCTAATGAGAACGAGATATATCTCTTTCCCGCTCAGACAATATAGTGTACGCTTGCGTCATACTTGACAAATGGCGTTTTATTTATTTATTTTGTTTCATAAAAATATTTTTTTCTTTTTGAAAATTTTACTTGTTTTTATAATTATACCAAGTTTATAAAGGCTAGTTAATACTAAGCTTTAAATTAAGATTGCGGTTACAGCCATTCCTGTATACACATATATGTTCCTTCCAGATCGTCGGCTGCACACACATAAATGCACAAACGGCGGTCCTAATAGAGACATTGGCTGCGCTCGGTGCTACTGTGCGCTGGGCCGCCTGTAACATTTATAGTACACAGAACGAAGTTGCTGCGGCATTAGCACATGCTGGTAAGTGGAGAAAACTGGTGAATTTGGAGAAGATACTGTAATGTTTGTGAGTAAACACAACGATTGTGGGTTCTATTCCCAGTCGAGGGTACCTTTTGGTGAGAAAACAAAGAGAATTTTTAATGTTTTAATATTTAGTTTTTACATGGGTACCTTCAAAAAGCGCGTCTACGTCCACCTTAAAGGCCGGCAACGCTCTTGTAACACATGAGCTGTTACACAGGGCCGTGGGCTTCGGTGATCACTTACCATCAGGTGACCCGACCGCTCGTTTTCTTTATATTTACTAATTTATTATTAATTTCATGGTATCCATGTTCTTACCACGAGAGTCCCATAGCGTTGTACGCTGAGGATCTAAGAGAAGTGCACGCGACTTACATACATACATAAGTGGAGGTTTAAAAGACCCATCTGTAACCCCCCATCTGTAATCTCACCTCTTTCCTTATATCTCCTCTTTTTGCTGGAGAGATGCCAATAAATTTAGAATAAATTCAATATTGCTGTTTTCGAAGTACGTTCTAGAAATTAATTGACGCTGGTTCAAGATAAAAATTAGATCTTTCAGCATTTTTCACTATAGAAAAAATTTACTTATATTTATATTCAACGTCTTTACTGCTGTTCCCTCTGTCTACCCTGTCATGTGCGGGATAAAGCGTGAAGCTGAAAAAAAAAATATTTTAGTTTAAGCTATAACTAATCAAAATTAAAAAAATCTTGATTCTTCTCCAGGATACGCAATATTCGCGTGGCGTGGAGAAAGCGAGGAAGCGTTCTGGTGGTGCATCGACCAGTGCTGCACGCCCACGGGCAGCTGGCAGCCAAACATGATACTGGACGACGGCGGCGATGCTACGCACCTGATGCTGAAGAAACACCCCAACACGTTCAAACAGATTAAAGGTATTTTTGATTTGAGTTGATTTTTGTTGATTTGAGTTGATTTTTGTTGATTTTGTTTGATTTAGCAAGAAGGTGAGGTGTCAAATTCTGCTGCATTCTAATTTTTAGATACTTTTAAAGAAACATCTTAACACGTTCAAATAGATTAAGGGTATTTTGATTTAGGTTGATTTTTGTTGATTTTGTTTAAGTTTACAATTTCAAATCTCGCTGCTTTCTAATTTTTATATATTTTCTTTAAATATTTTTCTATCCTCAATTAACACTTTACAACCATATAAATATTTAATAAAAATAGCATTCTCTCGTCGCCAAACGATTGTTCTTTGTATTAATCTTTGTGTAGCGGAAATTTGTAAAAATCTCCCTACAGAGATGCTGACAACGTAATAAGTTGAATAAAGCATATAAGAATTTGGACGCAGCATGATGAAGAACGCATGGCTCAGTGGCGAGAGCGCTTGCACGGTTCGCAAGAGGGCGCGGGTTCGAGTCCCGCTGCGTTCTAGTTTTTATATGCTTTCTTTAAGTATGATTTTGTTTGATTTGATTTGATGAAATTTGTCACATGTTGGCGATGTCACATGTTTGATTTAAGTTGATTAGTGTTGACTGGGTTTAGTTTTGTTATTATATAAACGACTGTGGGGATGCCAAACATAATCACAATCACAATCCCAATACCAACAACAATCCCAATAATAATTATAATGAAAATTAAAATTCAGCTTAAAATTGAATATTTATTAAATAAGGCCATTACAAGCGCTTTTCAATCGTAAATTTACATTAAAATGTCAGTACAGTCAGTAATGTATAATACTAGTGTATTCACTAGTATCGTGTACTAAATGTCAGTAGTGTCGGTAATGGTAAATTTACATTAAGATGTCAGTAGTGTATGATTTTTTTATTTTTTTATTATTTAATGATTTTTTGGAGACAGAAAATATTCTGCCAGTGTCACGTATAGTAGAGAGCTATCTTGTAGAATAATATGAATGAATGATAAAACAACAGATGATAAAGTAGTGTATGACACTAGTGTGTTTCTTCTTCTTCTTCTTCTCTTTAATTATGGCGTTCCGAGCGTGCCAGTTGAGCAGAATTCACTTCGCCAATGTCACGTTGAATGGAGAACACACAAAGGAGAATGTACGGTAAAAAGGAGATAGCATTACACACTAGTGTATTCCTTAGTGTCGTGTAATAAATGTCTGTAGTGTCATTAGTGTCACTAGTGTCAGCAAAGTCAGTAGTGTCAGTAATGTCAGTATATTTACTTAACTTCTGGAAATAAAATGCTCGCTCCAGTTTGTTTCAAATGTGTCATTATCAAAAATTAATCAATGTAAGATTATATGACCATTTAAAAAAAAATGTCCCGCTGAGTTTCTTGCGCTGGTTCATCTCAGGTCTGAGGTATTAACTTTAACGAACCGGTGCTGATGTTCTTGACGTTCAAAAAATGAATCTTGTACTTTTATTTTGAATAGAAATATTTGAATTTGAATTTGATGATATAGTAGTGTATGATACTGGGTGTATTCATTAGTGTCGTGTATTAAATGTCAGTTGTCAGTAATGTATAATACTAGTATATTCGATAGTATCGTGTCCTAAATGTACAGCAGTGTCAGCAATGTCAGTAGTGTCAGTAATGGTCAATTTACATTAAGATGATTTTACATGCATTCTATTATTGTGTGAAGCTTATTTTCTTTGTTCACCGTACATTCTCCTTCGTGTATTCTCCAAACAAAGTGAATTGTGAATTGTGCTCAACTGGCACGTTCGGAGCGCCATTACTGTAGGACAGAACAGAACAGTACATTAAGATGTCAAAAGTGTCAGTAATGTCAGTAATGTCAGTTTATTTACTTCACACAAGGCATAGTAGAGGAGAGCGAGACGGGCGTGCACAGACTGTACCAGCTGAGCAAGGCGGGCAAGCTGTGCGTGCCGGCGATGAATGTCAACGACTCGGTCACTAAGACTAAGTTCGACAACTTTTACTCTTGCAGGTTAGTGGGATTGGTCTCGTAGGTAAACACGCTTTATCCCTGTTATATGCGGGATAACGCGTGTTTACTTAGGTAGGGAATCTAGTGTTAAGACACTCCGCGAAATTTTGAGTGACGAAATTAAAATTAAATCATTTTCAATCATTAAGGAAAATCAAATAATAATTTTTCCAAATTAAAAATTCAATGGCAAAGCAAATAATAATAGATGAAACTGACAAATATAGTTTAATTTATACGAATACCCTAAAACGGGAATCGAATTCGCAACTGTCACGTTTATAGTTAATTATTAAAGCAATTCAAATATAACCAATGTGTTTAAATACAATTTTTATTTATTTTTCATAATAAGATTTTTTCTAAGATTGTTTTTCTTTTATTTTTCCAGGGAAAGTATAATAGATGCACTGAAACGTAGCACAGATTTAATGTTCGGCGGCAAACAGTTAGTTGTATGCGGCTATGGCGAAGTTGGCAAGGGCTGTTGTCAAGCGTTGAAGGCTTTGGGTTGCGTTGTATGTATATATATACTTGTTATGTTATATATTTCTGTATATATGTAGTATATGTACTTATAAATGTACATATAGTATGGATGTTTGAGCTTATTTGTGTGTGTGCACCAATCTCGGGAACTAAGGAGTGGCGTTAAGACACTCCGATGTCAACCCTCTGCCTTGAGGCGTTTCGTGTTGAGTGACGGAACTCGTTGTTCTCCTGTCATGGGAATCGAATCCATAACCGTTGCGTTTACAGTTGACCACTTTCTGATGATGAATCATCAGATATGTATCAGGACTTTGTAGTCATCCGGGAGTTTGCACTATAGAGTATAGTTGTATACAAATGTCCCTCATGGAAATCGAACCCATAACTGTTCGATTTAATAAAATCAACATTTAATATAATAATATTGATAATTTCAGGTATATGTAACAGAAATCGACCCTATATGTGCGCTACAAGCCGCCATGGACGGTTTTAGAGTTGTTAAATTAAATGAGGTAAATATTATTTTTATATACATACCAGACATAATAACATATACATTATACATAAATAGTCTAGCTTCACGCTTTATCCCGCATATTGCAGGGTAGGCAAAGGGAACTACAGGAACCATATGAACCTGGTGCTTAGTCCCTGCTTTCTCCGTCCTCGCTTTCCGTCTTTTTCGAGGCATTGCGTATTGAGTGGCGGAACTCAACGCCGCGCTTTGCCTAATACTCAGAGCGAAGAAAATGGAAATAGAAAAAGCCATCTTCTCCGAGTGGGAATTGAACCCTCAAACCGTCGCGTTTACAGGCAGACGCTTACGCCTCTGCGCCACGACGGTCCTCATATACATAAATAAAAACTATTATAAAAAAATAATAATATATAGTTTATATGTGTGTATGTAGGTATGTATGTATGTATCTTATATAATTGGGAATCTCTTGTATAGGAGGGTAGTTTTAGATGATAAAGGCGTTAAAACTATAAAATTATTTTAAATACAATAATGAATATACAAATTGTTATTCAAAATAAAACACCATTAGTCAAGTATGACGCGAGCGTACACTGTACTGTCAGAACGGGACAGAGATATATCTCTTTCTCATTCGGTTATTTTTTGAATGAAAGGCGACAGATTGACAACGTTTAATAGTATTTTTGTAGTACGAGATGTTTACGTCATTCATATTTAATCACGACTACGTCACGCGTTACACAGCACGTATAAATATCGTGAAATGGAAAAAAATGATCCTGTGCCTAAACTATTGATGATTGTCAATTAGTTTCTTGTATATAGCTTTGAAATATAGAATATTTACCCTACAGGTAGTTTTGACAATGGCCGCGCTGTCAGATACACACTGTATATAACGTCATTTGTATTTAATGATGACTTCATCACGTGTTACACAGCATGTTTAAATATAGTGAAATGGGAAAAAATATCCTAGACTTAAAATATGTATTTTTTAAAAAAAAAACCTCAGGTAATCCGTCAAGTCGACCTAGTTATAACGGCGACTGGTAACAAAGGCGTGGTCACACGAGAACATATGGAGAGGATGAAGAATGGTTGCGTGGTCTGCAACATGGGGCACAGTAATACGGAAATTGACGTGCACTCACTTCGAACCCCCGACCTCCTGTGGGAGAGAGTTAGGAACCAGGTGAGTGTGTGGGTTCGATTTGTATTGAAAGTTGGGCGGAAGTGTTTTTTTTTTTAAGTCGTCTAATGTGTTTTTAAATGTGTTATTTTTTTAAATAATTGGTTTTAATGTGTAAAGTTTATGACACGTTTATGACACAACTTTTGTTCATACCAAGCTTGAATAATTTTGCTTAAAGTCTTTTTTTTAATGTATATATAGGTTTGTATTTAAGTCTACAAAAAAAATGGCCGACAAAATTTACATGAAATATCTTTATTAGTTTAAAAAGAACATGTCATAAAATTATATATTCCTTAATTTTTGGAGATTAATATTTATTTTTTACTGTCACTAAATATGTAGCTGTCAATTTGACAGTACTTTAATATTATTTATCTTTATTGACTTTTTTTTATCTATAATTATATTATGTTAATTTATATGTATATATTTTTTTGTTCTTAATTCATATTATATATATATATATATATATATATATATATATATATATATATATATATATATATATATATATATATATATATATATATATATATATATATATATATATATATATATATATATATATATATATATATATATATATATATATATATATATATATATATATATATATATATATATATATATATATATATATATATATATATATATATATATGTATAATTAATGTTTGTATTTATATTAAGCTGGACACAGCGGCCATTGTAAGTCAGAACGTAGTAGATGTCTTTTTTTTGTTTTGTTTTTTTTTTTTTTTTTTTAATAAAAATCTATGGCATACGTTGAAGCATGTTCTTCTCAACCACGTAGCCATTTCCCTCTGTCGCATAGTATAAATATTATTAAATTTGTGATATCTATTTAATAATTATTTTCAATTATTTTTTTAATAGTAGGCTTCTTCAAAGAAAAATGTGATGTTTTTTTAACAGAATATAAAAAATATCTATAGTATTAATTATTATTGCATGACAGCTTTTATATGTGTTTTTTTAAAAAAAGTCGATTCCAATTATACACATTTGATTTTGAATTAAAGACAATAAAAATAAGTCATATATGTATATAGTTTTATACAGCGTGTCCCAATTCAGTAACGAAGTGATAAACGAAAAAAAAAAATAAATATATAGTAAAAAAATGTTTAATATATAATATTTCCTTTTATGGTTTTTGTGGTTTAGGTATAAAAAGGTTTTTGTAATTATGAAAAAAAATACCAATCACGATCATGTCTACCTTTGATTCATAAATCAACATAATATACTAACAAATATATATGTATATATAAATATACGTATATAAACACATTGAAATCTAAAGGTGGATCACATAATATGGGGCAATGGCAAAAGAATAGTGCTCCTGGCCGAGGGCCGCCTCGCCAACCTGTGCTGCTCGTCGCTGCCGTCGTTCGTGGTGTCCGTGACGGCGGCCACGCAGGCGCTCGCGCTCATAGAGCTGTACAACGCGCCGCAGCACCGGTACAAGGTGAGAGATGTGTGTGTGTGTGTGTGTGTGTGTGTGTGTGTGTGTGTGTGTGTGTGTGTGTGTGTGTGTGTGTGTGTGCCTATGTGACCGTGTGTGTGTATGTGTGCGTGTGTGTGTGTGTATGTGTGCGTGTGCGTGTGCGTGTGCGAGCGTGTGTGTGCGCGTGTGTGTGTATGTGTGCGTGTGCGTGTGTATGTGTGTGTGTGTGTGAAACAGTAATCGGTATAGGCTGCGTTGGTATGACAATGGAGTTAGATAGGAAAGGTGTAAGTGTGTGTATGTGTGTGTGTTAAACATTAGTCGGTATTAGGAGAGTTGGTACGAGATTTGAAAGAGATAGGAGATTTGTATGTGTGTGTGTGTGTGTGTGTGTTTGAGTGTGTGTTAGACGTTATAACAATGACTGGGTAATTTTCTTTTAAAGTGACTAATATAAATAATGTTATCGTATGTTTTATTGGTATATTTGTGTATGTGGAAATATGTTACTTAAAATATATTTTAGTACTTTCCAGTGTAAATAAAAGTAAATAAAAAAGTATTATAAGTGGGGGCGGAGAAAAGCAAGGACTGAGCAACGGAGTGTCTTAACACTAGGTTCCGACGGTTCCTGCAGTTCCCTCTGCCTACCCTACCATGTGCGGGATAAAGGTGAAGCTAAAAAAAAAAGTATTATATTAATGTTACTGTGAGATAAAATGAGGCAATAACTTTGCCAGTCGACTAGAAAGGTTTTGAGTTTAACTTACAAATGTTCTAAATCTAAGTTTTTTCCATCTATGAAGTTAAACAAGAATTCTTAATAAAAAAGCCATATTTTCCACTTCACAGGCCGACGTTTACCTTCTGCCAAAGAAAATGGACGAATACGTAGCAAGCTTACATTTGCCAACATTTGACGCACACCTGACGGAACTGACCGACGAACAGGCGAAATATCTAGGTCTTAATAAAGTAGGGCCTTTTAAACCTAACTACTATAGATACTAGCCCTGAATCTAGGCCGAGATGTCGGCGGCTTTTAGAGACAATGCTTAGACTTCTATATATATATATATATATATATATATATATATATATATATATATATATATATATATATATATATATATATATATATATATATATATATATATATATATATATATATATATATATATATATATATATATATATATATATATATATATATATATATATATATATATATATATATATATATATATATATATATATATAATATATATATATATATATATATATATATATATATATATATATATATATATATATATATATATATATATATATATATATATATATATATATATATATATATATATATATATATATATATATATATATATATATATATATATATATATATATATATATATATATATATATATATATATATATATATATATATATATATATTATATATATATATATATATATATATATATATATATATATATATATATATATATATATATATATATATATATATATATATATATATATATATATATATATATATATATATATATATATATATATATATATATATATATATATATATATATATATATATATATATATATATATATATATATATATATATATATATATATATATATATATTTAGACTCAATAGTTCAAATAAAAATATATAGAGCCTCCAGAACATTTACTTATTTCACTAATTTATTTACTTATTTTATTTAAAAAAAAATTACAATTAAATGAGCTGCTTGTTTCTTTCTTTGTGCCACCTATAGATGTTCTACTTGATTTTAAAGAATATATATATTTGATTTTACTGGAACACTCTGTATATACATATAAAAATATATTTTACGTAACAATCAGTGTACAATAATGAAAGTATTATTTTTATTATTGAAACTATTTTAATTATTATATTTTTATTTATTATTTTTATAGTCGTTTTAATGCAATGCAATATGTGTTAAACATTTTTTAATCTTCACGCTTTTTCCCGCATTAGAGGGAATTGTTAAGATTGCTTTCACTGCTTTTCAATTGGAAATTTGGAAAGCGGGAAAGCTATGTACAGGATAAAGCGTGAAACTAAAGAAATGTTTAATAATTTTTTAATTTATAAAAAACATTTTAAGAATTAATAATTTAAATTATAAACCTACAAGCTATAAAAAAATATAATAGTTTTTTTAAGTGTCATTGTATTTATTATAAAATAACTTATTTTTAGTACTTACTTTTGTTTTTGTTTTATTAAATTTTTTGTTTCAAATAAAATAATGATTAAAAACATTTTTTTTATTAGTGTCTTGTGTTTGTGTTTTTGTATGTGTGTGTGTGTGTGTGTATGTGTGTGTGTATAAAATACTTTGAGTAAATTATTATTATTATTATTATTAAAAGGTATAAACATATTTAACTATAGTGAATCAGTATTTGTGTTCAGCATATAATAATGATTATTTTTGTTTAAACATAAATTTAAATCATGGACATATAAAAAAATATTATAAATTACTTAGAAAATTTTGCTTTTTTAAAATCAATATAGTCTACGTTTAAATTTATTATTTTTTAACCATTTTTAATATTTTCATTTTATTTTTATCTATTTATTTTGTTTCTACAGATTAAATAAAGCTTTTATACACTATGCTTGGATTTTTTTAAATAATGTCAAATGTATGAAGTCAAAAATTAGCAAAGAGATGAAAACCAAATGCCTAAGCTGTAATTAGTAGTTCAATAAGATTGTTGCCATGTTTTAATAAATAAATCTGTGAATACGACTTTTATTTTCCCGCCCTTAATATGTTTTAAGTTAATTTCATATTTTTTTTTGCTTATTTTTTATAGATTCACGTTTTATCCCTCACATAACCGCAGGAACCTAGTGTTAAGACACTCCATTCTCCGCTTTCTGCCTTTCGAGGCATTGCGTGTTGAGTGGCGGAACTCAACGCCGCGCTTTTGCATAGTTGCCAGAGCGAAAATAATGAAAATGGAAAAATCTATTTTCCCCGAGTGAGAATCGAACCCTGAAATCGTCGACCTACGACTGACCTCATTATTAATTATTATAAATATAAAATTCGTTTAATAATATTTTTTTTTTATTTTCAACATAATAGGAGAAGAGAGAGCCAAGATAGATGTGCTTCACGGTGAATCCTGCATATAGCGGGATAGGCAGAGGGAATCGAGAAGGGAGTGTTAAGACACTGTTTCCTTTCCACCTTTCAAGATATTGCGTTTAAGATCACGATGAATCCCTCAAATAGCGAAATATGCAGTGGGAATCTAATTTTAAGACACTCCGTTCCCGGCATTCTCCATTTCGAGATATTCCGTTTGAATTGAGTAGTGAAACTTAACGCCTTGCTTTGTCTTGCTATAGAGAGAGGAAAATGAAAATAGTTTTTTCTCGAGTAGGAATCGAATCCACGACCGTCGCGTTTACAATCAAACAAAGTAAAGTTTAATATTATATATGATTTTTTTAATTAAATAATGCAATTCAAGTTTTTTAATACAATTCAAAATGGCGCACAGACAGCGCATGATCGCAGGTTTGAATTAATGAGAGTCGTTAGTATACAGTGCATACAGTACAGAGTAATATATACATATAGTCTAGAAGTAAAATATTTCAAACCTTTATACAAAAACCTAGTTGAGGTACACTTTAGGTACAGGTTCATTTTTCCCATTTTACGTTATTTATACGTGCTGTGTAACGCGTGAGGTTGACATCATTATATACCAATGACGTAAACATCTCGTACTACAAAAATACTATTAGGTACACGTTGTCAATCTCTTACTTTTCTTTAAATAAAAGAATAGAGATATATCTCTTTAAGTAATGAATGTAATTTTTTTAACATTCGAATGCGAATATTTGCTACCGACATACGTGATTGCGAATGCGAATATTCAGTAATTCTTGTAAATTTGGTAATTGTTTATGGCAATCAAGATTTTTTGGGTTATAACATTAAAAACCTGAGTATTAGCCGATCAAACTTATAAGAAGGGAGAGAGGATTGATTTCTGTTTGTTTAGATTGCATTAAAAAAAATTGTTTCATAAGATATAACTTTATCCTGCACATGGCAAGGTAACTACAGAACAGGCAGAGGGAACTAAGAATCCGTTGCTTAGTTCGTGTTTTCTCCGCTCCCGCTTTCCGGCCGTTTTTGAGACATTGAGTGTTGAGAGGCGGAACTCAACGCCGCGCTTTGCTTAGTTTCCAGAGCGAAGAAAATGGAAATAGCAAAATCTATCTTCCCCTCATGGGAATCGAACCTACAAACCGTCGCATTTACAGGCAGACGGTGCTCCAAAACACAAAAAGTAAACTAATTTGAATTTTTATAACGTATTATCATCGTTAAATTATTTTTTCTGACATTCATTAAGCAAAATTCGTTTAAATTCAATGCGAATATTCGTTACATCACTAATCCCTGTACCGCTCTGACAAAAAAGTCGAACGCTTGCATCATACTTACAAATGGTTTTACTTTAGAACAATAATTAAATTATTTACATTGTTTGAAAAAAACTTTATATTTGTGAAAATATTAATATATATAGTTTTTTAATTTTACCAAAATAGTAAAGGCTAGTTAATACTATGCTTTTATTTTAATTAAGGTCGCGGTAACATCCACACCCTATATATACGAAGGAGACCCGATAGCAAGTGCTAGTATGTCTAATCTACATATATTGCCTCCGATACCTATCGCTTACTAAGAAACAAAAACATTGAAATATTTTATAAACTTAATTAAATTATTTTGTTTTGTAATCTCATATCGTGACATGATCAAATCTAAATGACATTTAACTTTCAAATTCCAATAGTAATCGTTTGCGTTATGTTACTTTCTTTTTAGGTTCACGCTGAACTGTACATAGCAGGGAACCTTTATAAGAGGGAACCTCTATAAGAGGGAACCTCTATAAGAAGGGAACCTAATGATTAACCTCTATAAGGGAACCTAACGTTTATAAGTCAAGTTTTTACAATTACAAGAAACAGGCATAAACTTACCGCGACTGTAACTAGACTATATCGCATCCGCAATTCTTTTATGGGACAGTCTGTATGCTTCTACAATAGGATCCCAGAAAACGTCCGAGATTGTTCTATATCACAATTTAAAAAAGTTGTGAAACGACGTTTATGTGTTAAAGGTTATTACCATATTAATGATTTCGTAAATGATAACACACCTTGGGAATGAAATGCTCGCTCCAGTCTAGTTCAAGAGTATCGTTGTCAATAATAGGAATGGTGAAATTGTAAATATCTTGAAAACTAAATAAATAAACATATTAAGTCCCGCTGAGTTTCTTACGCCGGTTCTTCTCAGGTCTGAGGCATTAACTTTAGCGAACCGGTGGTAAATTAAATTAATTAAGGTTAAAAAAATGAAGCTTGTGCTTCTTATTTTGAATAAAATTGTTTGAATTTGACTTTAACTTTAGGTACATACGTGGGCTTTTTTTTACATATATTTAGATAAATAGTTATTTAAATTTCGTTTCAGTATTGAAATAAATACTTTTGACGGATAAAGAAGAAGTCAGGTAGATGGACAGTAAACGTTTTTTTTTATGTTTTCACGCTTTATCCCGCACATGGCAGAGTAGGCAGAGGGAACTGCAGGGACCATAGGAAACTAGTGTTAAGACACTCCATTGCTTAGTCCCAGTTTTCCGCTTTTTTCGAGGCATTGCCTAGTTACCAAAGCGAAGAAAATGGAACTAGAAAAATCCATCTTCCCCGAGTGGGAATCGAACCATAAAACCGTCGTGACTAAACGATGATCTGTGTTTTTTTTAGAAAGCACAGAACCCTTATGTTGTTTTGATCATATTATTATTAATATTCAATACAGACAATAAAGAATTGTTGAGAAAATGACAGTTATATATTCGTAAAGAGGACTGAAGACTGCAGTGGCACAGAGGCGCAACGTCTGCCTACAATCTAGACCGTTGGTGGGTTCGATTCCCACTCGGAAAAGATGGATTATTACATTTTCTTCGTTCTAGTAACTAGGCAAGTGCGGCGTTTAATTTTATTCAATACGCAATGCTCCGAAAAGCGGAAAGCGCGAAGTGGAAACAGAGTGTTTTAACACTAGGTTCCTACGGTGCCTAGGGTACCCTCTGCCTACAAAGCATGAAGCTGCATAAAATAAATAAATAAAATAAGAAGACAATTAAATTATTATCGATAACAAAATTCAAAGAAAAAGTACATTATTTTTTTATGATGTATTTTCTTATAAAAAAGTAATTAAATCTTTGCTTCTGCATCTATACCAATAATATAAAACAAAAATGTTATTTTGTTTGTTCGCGCAAATCTCAAGGACTACTGGTTCGAATTAGACAATTATTTTTATGAGTAATTACTATACAGCCTGTATATAGGCTATAAGCTTACGTTTCTATATAGCCCACAGTACTTGTTGAATAAGTCATATTTTATACAGCTCTTCTATCTTCTTACTATTATAATGTAATAATAAAATAATTATTTATTTCTTAAATGAAAAAAAAAATAAAGTAAACAAATATATATATATATATATATATATATATATATATATATATATATATATATATATATATATATATATATATATATATATATATATATATATATATATATATATGTATATATATATATATATATATATATATATATATATATATATATATATATATATATATATATATATATATATATATATATATATATATATATATATATATATATATATATATATATATATATATATATATATATATATATATATATATATATATATATATATATATAAAATTAAATGTACATACGTATATTAAAAAAAATTGTCATTCTTTTTCAAATATTTAAAGCAATACAATTGATAAGATAGCTTTTCTTGTATAAGATATTCTTGACTTTATACTATTGCATAATATCATGATCAAGTCATACTAAATACATAAGATTATGAAACAAGACATTTCAAATTGCGTTTTAAATTATTTTATTACGCTAGTAACTCGATTAACCGGACTAATTGTTTTTGTAAGGCTTTCTAATAATCGAAAATCTGGATAATCGAAAGTACATACTAGTGATGTAACGAATATTCGCATACATGGATATTCGCATTCAAAAAAATGCTTAGCGAATAACGAATGTCTGAAAAATAAAAACATAACATTAATACGTTATTAAAATCAAAACCACTCTACTTTCTGTGTTTTTTAATACAAAAAACAGTAACTTAACCTCGTAATCACAATATCAGTCTTCATTATATCTTATACAAAACATTTTTTTATTTTTTTTAAACAATAAACAATTTTAGTGCATTCTAAACAAACAAAAACAAGTTCTCTCTCTCTTCTCAAAAAGTTTTATCAATTGTTACTTAGGTTTTTAATGTCATGTCACATATTCTAACTTGAAAAAAATATAAAAAAAGAAATACATTATTCTCTTGCTTCGTCGTCGTCGTCATCAGCCATCGCAGTCCACTGCTGGACACAGGCCTCCCCAAGTTTGCGCCAAACATCCCGGTCCTCCGCAACCCTCATCCAGCCTGCTCTCGCAACACTGCGTATGTCGTCGGTCCAGGGGGCCGGAGGGCGTCCTACACTACGTTTGCCAAGACGCGGTCTCCACTCCAGGACTCGTCTGCTCCAACGGCCACCGGTCCTGCGGCAGACGTGGCCGGCCCATTGCCACTTCAGCTTGCTAATTTTATTTAATATTTTCTCTTACTTACTGTATATATAATATTTTTTTAAATATAACAAGTAATGACGTAACGGATGTCTAAAATGCCATCTTGCCTTAAACAATTGTCACCAAATTTATAAGAATTACTCAATACATTTTTAGTAGCTTTTCGCTTTATCCCAGGTAGGCAGAGGGAACTGCAGGGACTGTGGGAACCTAGTGTTAAGACACTCCGTTGCTTAGTCCCTGCTTTCTCCGTCCCAGCTTTCCGCCTGATTTCGAGGCATTGGGTGTTAAGTGAATACATAATATAATATATTCGCATTCGTATTCCCGAATGTTAAAAACATGACATTCGCTATATCAATAGTACTATATGTATGTACATATAATTAATCGGGTTATCGGGTTTTGAGCGTACATATGTATGTATGTACATAATATTATACGTTTATTAAAAAAAATTAGCACATGTTAACGAAAATCAATGTTTACTTAGAAATTTGGTTGGAAATTGGTAACTAGCTGGCTAACACGGCGCGCGTTGTTACGCCATCAACTAAAATAAAATTTAAGAAAAATAACTTAAAGAAAAATCAGTACACAAATATTCATTCTTAATTATTTTATTGATTTTGTTTGTTTCGAAAAAATGTAATATTACAAAGTTTAGTTTCAATTCGATGTTTATTGAAGTGCTGTGGGATACATAATATTTCTTGTTTGTCCATCTGGTGCGTAAACGAATCCGAGGGTCAAACTGAAAGTTCTTAGAAAATCAAACCTAAGCATTCTAGCAAGTTATTAGTTTTATTATAACTTTTCAAAATAGCATCCATTTACATCAATACATCGCTGCATTCGATGGAACCATTGAGAAAAGCACCTTGCCCACTTGGCCTTAGGGGTCTCTTCAACGGCGTTTTAAAAAGCAGCCACTGCTTCTTCGGCGTCCATAAAATGTTTTTCTCGAAGTTTTTCTTTTATTTTCGGGAATAAATAAAAATCGCAGGGTGGGAGGTCGGGGCTATACGGCGGGTGACCCAGTAATTCGACGTCTAAAGTCGCCAAATAGTCGATCGTTTGGCTGGCGGTGTACGACGAGGTATTGTCGTGATGAAGGAGGATCCTGCTGCGAGGTCGTTTCTCTCGAATTTTTTCCAAGACAAGTGGCAAACAGTTGTTAGTGTACCACTCTGCATTAACCGTTTTCTGATCCTCTAAGACAACTGTCGCGTAATGACCTGTCTTTCCGAAGAACAAGGTCACCATCTTTTTTCCAACACTTCGACCTCTCTTCACTTTAGTTGGCAACTCTTCGGAAGGAAACACCCACTGAGCAGACTGTCTTTTGGTTTCCGGATCATAACAGTAAATCCAGCTTTCGTCACCCGTTAGTATGTCGAACACAGCATTTGAGTCACCTCCGTTAAATTTTTGGATCACCAATCAACATGGCGGAGTTTTTGAGCCTCGGTCAAATTATGCGGTATCCAGCGGGCACAAAGCTTCCTGACCGCTAAATGTTCATGGAGGATTTTGTGCACTTGACTCATACCTATGCCTAGACTTGTCCGAATCTGCTGATAGGTCACTCTTTTGTCAGTCTCTATCATACGCCGCACAACACTGATATTATCTTCAGTCGTCGCTGTAGAAGGCCGTCCCTCACGCAAATCATCGGTGAGATTAGTTCGACCACGTTTGAATTCATTAAACCATTTGTAAACTGTGGCACGAGATGGGGCTTCATCGTGAAAAGCCAATCGAAGTCTATCATAACTTTCTTGTTGACTTATATGACATCGAAAGTCATAAAAAATTATTGCACGAAAATTTTCTCGGCGAGAATTCATTCTGACGTGCACAGACAATTTTCAATTTGCCGCCAAATCGTAAAACAAATGACAAATGAATGAAATGTATACTCAATATTATTGGTAAAGAGTTCTATTTTCAAAATTTAAACTTATTTTTTTAATATAATGCTTTTAAGTTGCCAGTTCTAAAAACTTTCAGTTTGGCCCTCGTAAATCAGAAGGTTTTCGACACGTGAGCAAGCCACAAAGAGCTGTCCATGTGAGAATCATGGATTCTCAAGCATGGTTGCGAAAGCGAGTGGCACCGGGAACTGTAAACGTTTGAATTCGAATGGTATATCTGTCGGGCTCATTGGGATACGTTGCAACAGTACGTGTTCACCTTTAAATTTTTAGTCAAAATTGTTGCCTCGATATCATTGTTCATCATTTTCTTGATTGAGAGCCTGATTTATGTTTCGAAGAAGAACAATAGGTACGCCAATTTTCAAGCGTGAAGAATTTAGTTGAATAGTTGACAACCTCGTCTTGATTCTCCATAGTATCGATGGACTTATATGTTGTCGTTTCACTGGGTATTCCATGTTGAATGGTGAAGTTGATGGTATTGATATAGATGTTTTTAGCTGCTAATATAGCACGCGAACTGAGCCACTGATGGTTTTTGTAGTTTTGTGCAATATTTTTGAAAACTTTTTGCCCCAATTCGTCGATGCTTTCTGTGATCTTACAGAAGTTTGCTGGCAGGGTGGTACATTGTATAGATTCATCAATTTCTATTTGCCCAGTTCTAATATCCAATAATTGTTTTGCAAAATTTCTAGCTGATGCATCCCGTTATAGTTGTATATGCATCTTATAGTCCGGTCAATTTAGACATAAAAAAGTGGTAAAATAACAAAAATTCCCGGAAAGCCAAATTTTGGTGAAGACCTATAGTTTACCATTACGAACCAAGTTTTAAAAGTCCCCATTGATCCTATGTGTGCTTAAAAAGTTATTCGAGGTCAAAGGTCAAAATTTGAGGTTATTTGGTTTTTGCTTGAAAATGGTAAGTTTTATCAATTAAAACTTCAAACCAAAGTAGTAGATCTTAAAATTATCTACAAAAATGGTATCAATGATTTTTTCCTAACAGTTACCATTCCTGAGATATCGCGATTCTAAGAGTCATATTATACATGATATGCACACATTTCCACACCACCAGTGAGGTAGTGTACTTGGCGCGTCTTTTTTACCGTGGTTTCTGTTTACCGATATATTCCGTAACTTACCATTTTCAAGCAAAATCCAAATAACCTCAAATTTTGACCTTTGACCTCGAATAACTTTTTAAGCACACATAGGATCGATGGGGACTTTTAAAACTTGGTTCGTAATGATAAACTATAGGTCTTCACCAAAATTTGGCTTTCCGGGAATTTTTGTTATTTCAAATGTCTATATTGACCGGACTATTAGTTTTCAAAGTCAATTTCTGTAAATCAGCGGGTGTTGATCGTGGTATAATGGGCAATTTTTGTCGAAAAATTGACTCGTTTGGAGTGCTTTTCCCATTCCAGAGTTTTTGCTGATGTTCCATGCTAGCGCCTCAGTAATTTGCAATTTTCAACGGCAGGTTTAATGCTGAATGCGCTGTTCGGCCACCTTCCAAAAGTGTTGCCGCAATTACAGCTGATGCAATAGCCAGTGCAATATTATTTTGTAACTTTATGGTTGCCAAAATCAGTGGAAGAAGAAAAGTCTTGCCTGTACCACCGGGCGCAGCTACAAAAAAACAGTCCACCGCTTTATTCAATGTATATACATATAATTCTGTTAAACGCAATGCGTTATTCTGGAATCAATTGCGGAAGATTTGATTTGTGTATTTCTCATTGCAGATTACGACCGAAAAGGTTGTTTGCCAGTTTGAGGCAGGCATTTCCAGTTGCACCAGTGCCTTGTTAGCGAACGTCGAACATATATCTTCAATCAAAACCAATGACTCATTATACACTTTTGATGTGAATTAAATGATTAAAAATAAATATATAAAACGTTCTTTTATACACTTTCTATGGTCGGGGCCCTTTATGCCCACGTCGCAATTTAAGGATTTTTTTCGTGTGGGCAAAGCTAGGCGATATTTATCTTAGTCACCAAGTTGTCTAGGGCACTACGGTTAACCATGAAATTCATTCAGAGTATATCGATGCAGATCTCGGAACGTCATACAAATTTCGATCGGGCAAAACACGAGGTTGCTTTTGATAAAAATCCTTTTGAGTACTCAAAAAGCATTTTTAAGGAAGATAGAGGTAAGCTTCTCTTGATCAATAAGGCAACTTATGAACATTATGAAATGCCTAATATAGAAAGATCTAATATATGGAGCCAAATAAACAACGACCTGAGATTCCTCACGTTGACTTTCAAGGTGACCCACCCACTTTACAGGAAATAAATAATCAAATCAAAAAGAAATCATCTAAATCAGCCAGGTCTTGATTGTATCCGCTATATAGTATACAAAAATGTTCATCTGTTCGTAAATACTTCCATAATTTGTATGACAAAATCTGGTCAAGAAAGCAAATACTTACGTCACTAAACGTTCGTCTACGTAAAAGAAGCCGGGTAACAGATCCAAAGGACACTAGGCTAATTGCTCTTACTAATATTCTAGCTAAAATTTTCTCAATATTTCAAACAAAAATGACCCATTTTATGGCTAGCAATAGGTACTTAAGGTCGAACTATCAGACAGAGTTCCTACCTGGATTTTCTGGAAAGCTTAAAAGACGCCAGAAAATGTGAGAGGCAAATTACAGTATGTTGTATTGATTTTAAAAACGCGTTCGGATCAAACATATGCTGGTGGGGTGTAGGGTACCCTTGGATAGTGGTCAATACTCGCGGCGCCATGATAAAGTACTAGAAATCACACGTGAGGCCGTTAGTCTTTCAGTAACAAGAGCACAGAGAAACATTACAACCAGCAAAGGTTTAATAAAGTTTATGAAAGAAGGTTCTTTTAAAAAACACACGCAAAAACCTTTCTCAATATTAGATCCAGCTTCTGATTCGACTCTTATGATGGATATATATGAGAAGCAGTATAATATCCCTGAGGATATTTGTATTTCGTATTTCGTCATCCAGACCGGATATGTTTCTTTATTCTCGAAACCTAAAACGCGTAGTACTGGTAGAACTTACAGTTCCGTGAGAGACAAATATTAGGGAGAAAGTCATAACTTTAAACTAAATAAATATTTCGAGCTTACTAACGAATTGACCAGGAATAGATTTAGAGTAAATTCATATGCGGTTGAAGTAGGAGCGAGAGATATAACACCGAAATCTCTATATAATTTGCTAAAAGATCTCGGCCTGTCTAGAACTATTACTAATACATTTCTAGAACGTACTTCAAAGGCGACATTAGCAGAATTATTTTGAATTTGGTGAAGTAGTAGGAGGAGATCGGACAGTGAAAGTGAGCGTTAATGCATTTTAAAGGGGCCCTTTAAACCTACACTTGGGTCGCAAGTCCCAAGTGCTGCTCGGAGCTCCTCTTCCTACAACACGATGGGCACGGCACCCGCACGGTAAATCCATGGAATGCTAAGCACTTTCGTCTCTTCTCACACGTCATCCCAAATAGAAATAGAAAACACGTTATTGGACATTTCAATCTTCCTTGTTCCCAGAATTCTTGACATAATGTGTAAGAGTAAAACTATAAGGGAATTTTAGTTTTAATACATAAAATTGAGACGTTACAAACATTTTAATAATCTAAACCAACACAAACAAACATACAATAAGTATACGTAAATACATAAATAATTCTCAAATTCTTCACAGTCTATATCTGAAGTGTTTAATTTATTACCAACACCCATTACCAACAGTATGTAACAATGGGCATGACGAATTAACTTTGCTATTCACAGAAAACATTTTTCCATATCTAGGAAAACATACTCTAACTTATTATTAATAATGTTTAAAAAAAGATCATATATAGTAAAAACGTTATACAGTGTTAAGTGAAAATATATATATGTATATGGAAACAATTCGGACAAATTGAGAGTTTGAAAAAACTAAATTTTTAGCAAAACAAATGGGATTTTTACGAAAATTATCATAAATTTCACTCAAAAATCACCTAAAAACCCCTATAACCCCAAGAAATACCCAAAAAAAATTTAAAAAATTAGCCAAATCTACGTAAACTTGATAAAAAGCATTTAGTCATACATAATTGTCGTGTTATCACCAATTTAATCAATAGATATTAATTAACTAAATTAACATGTGTCGTGTAATGTATATCTTGAAATCAAAATTCCATTATCATTTATATTTGTGATGCCTTAATATTTATAGCAGTAACGAAAGTGATGTGATATAGAACTAGAGTGAGTGAACGAATACTTTCGAACCGATTAATGTTTTGGTAAGTACAATTTTCTTTGATAATTTTCATAATTTATTCTATAAAATGTTATATTATTTCATAATCAATTGTTGATTATGAAGTAATTGGTGTTATTTTTTAAAATTAGCTGTACATATAAAGGATATACTAAGATGTGGTCATATACGTTGTTTATTTGTATATAATATGTTGATATATCAATCTGTTTATACTAATATATGTCGTAGAATAAATGTCTTTCGGCCTTGGCTTGATAGTAGCGTTTTACGGAAACAAAAAAAATATTATAAATATTTATCAAATCAATAATTATCTGTGTTTGTCTAGAGAAGTGTCCAACTTTTAGCAAATATCTTGAGATTTTTACTTTTATGCCAATAAAATTCTTGCAAGTTATATCAAATTGAATATTTCCTATATATTATCAATTAAATATTTCGTTAATTTAAACTTTACTTTCTGTCAAGACAAAACAAGGCGTCTAGATTGTTTTTGTTTTTTCAAAAGATCATTAATAATACGAAGAAAAGTTTCTATATATATCAAAAAAGTACCGTCGCGACGTAGAGGCGTAGCGTCTACCTGTAAACGCGATGGTTTGCGGGTTCGATTCTTATGAGGGGAAGATGGATTTTTCTATTGCCATTTTCTTCGCTCTGGAAACTAGGCAAAGCGCGGCGCTGAGTTTCGCCACGCCACTCAACACGCCTGTTTCGAGTGGTGTAGAGAGAAAGCAGGGACTAAGCAACAGAGTGTCTTAACACTAGGTCCCTATGGTTCCTACAGTTCCATCTGCCTATCTTATCGTGTGCGGGTGAAGGGACAAGACAAAAAACAAAAATAAAATAGTATAACATAATGATTTTACACTAAATCTGTCTACTTTGCTATATATTGTGTACAGCGTGTACTTTAAATAAAATTTACATAGTAAATAAAAAATAAAACTCTATTGTCGATTTGAGATATTCCGGAACACTCTATATAAATTAGCCTGTCCCGTATTTGAAGGTATACAAACGAAATTGTTACGCCAATTTATTATTTCTAAAAAAAATATTATATTTTTCCATAAAAATCCACATATTATGAATCTATGAATGCACTCCGTTATATTGTTTAAATGGTAACTACAAAAACATTAAGTAGCCGTAAAAATAAATAATAAGTACTAACTCTATCCGCTCTGAAGTCCGCCCCTCAACACGCAATGGCTCGTAAGGCGGAAAGCGAGGACGGAGTGTCTTAACACTATGTTCAAATGGTTCCTGTGGTTTCCTCTCCCTACCCTGCTCCGAGCGTGATAAAGCGTGAAGTTATAAAAAAAATACTCTTTCTAAAATTTATCTTTTTCTAGATTGTGAATGATCTGCTTCCATATATTGTTTGTTATTATATACATGAAAACAAAATGGAAGGGTCTGTTTGTAATTTCCAACTACATTTTTTTAAATATATACAATTATTTATACAATGCTAAGTATAAGCGACATTTAAAAAAATCTGTCTGTCTATCTTTGTTTGCTAATCATTTGAATAATAAAGCAAATAATTTTTATTTGCTAATCTCCGGAACAGCAAAATCGCAGAAGATTTCTATGGAACTTTTTAACTTTACATAGAGCAATATAAATAATAATATATAATCTAGGCTTTTTAACCATTTGGTTGTATTTCAAATGACGATTTTAATTTAAATTCATATATTTTTCATAAATTAAAAAAAAGACGAAAAAATGAAGCTACACTAAATATTATACTGAGAACCAAGTAAACGAGCGAAACCACGAATAAGTTGCTAGTTAATAATTATTTTAATAGAACGTTCTAAAGGTTTTAATAATTCGCAAGTCAATCAAATATCTTGTAAGCCAAAGAGATGATAAATACACAATGCCAAACACAAACTATAATGTTAAAAAACATATCTTCACACTCTATACCTACCGGGGTAGTCAGAGAGAACGGAGCGCCAAACGCTGCGGTCCCTGCATACCTCTCCCGTCTCGTCCACTCTTCTTATATGATCTCTGGGGAGTTGTCGTCCTTTTTACGTGACCTTCATTCGATTACTTGGATACTGAAGGAAGGTCACGTAAAAACCGACGACGATATCGATATCGACGTGCCCTGAGCATACCTAGGACATCATTTTAGCGTAGTGTTAAAATAAATAAACAAATACACAAAATATAACTAAATTAGCGATAATCACATTTAAATCCACAAAATTTTAATTTCTCCAAACAAATGACAGGATTGAGATCGAAATTTGTTATACAATTGTATAGACTTGACCCCATTTTACGAAAAGTACGCGGACGTGTAAGAAACTCATCGCATTCATAGTTTATTAATAAGAGAAGCGCAGAACGATAATTTTGTTCAATACTAATGCTTATAGAG
Source organism: Dione vanillae (assembly GCA_037178615.1). Taxonomy (NCBI): domain Eukaryota; kingdom Metazoa; phylum Arthropoda; class Insecta; order Lepidoptera; family Nymphalidae; genus Dione; species Dione vanillae. Next base: position 117,482 of record JAZFAU010000301.1, on the reverse strand, counting down.
TACCTTTATTATTACTATAACTTTACGCTTTTTTATCCCGCACATGGCAGGGTAGGCAGAGGGAACCGCAGGAACCATGAGAACCTAGTGATAAGACGCTCTCTTCCCTGCTTTACTCCTTTTACGAGGTATTTTGTGCTGAGTGGCTGAATTTAAAAGCCGCGCTTTGCCTAGTTGCCAAAGCTAAGAAAATGGAAATGGAAAAATACATCTTCTCCAAGTGGAATCGAACCCATAAACTGTCGCGCTTACAAGCAGACGCTCTGCCTTTGCAGCACGACGGTCCTCAAGTACATTAAATCAATAAATAAAAAGTTACACCTGTATAAGTAACGAGCCCGTTAGTTATATAAAATTATGAAACAAACAAATTTTATGAGTTTGTATTAGTTCATAGGTATAACAAAATTAATAATACGAATAAATTATCTATCAAAGTTTTTAATCTGTATTTTTACATGGCATGGTAAAATATTTCTTTTTCTATATAGTATCTTCTTATTATTGGAACTTAAGATTGAATTGACGTAATTTTGAAAATTAATGTACATATACTATACGTGAAGTTTGTGACGTGATCATAATAAGTTTAGGGAAACCTGGTTGAGTTTGTTGTGGGCTCTTCTCACCAGGCCGCGCTTGGAATCTTCGGAACCTTAGTTTTAAGTCGTGGAGTGTGTAGGTTTCAGAGGGGCTCAATTCGATATTTATTATCGAATTGGTCTCCTCTGACACTCCTCCGGTCGCTCTATCTGACGTACACATGTGATCATCTTATTGATTCCAAGTGGAAAAGTTATAAATAAATAAATAAATATATAGTACTGTATGTACACTGTTGAATTCAGAAAGGCGCCTTAAAATATTTTTTTATTTGTTTTTTTCTACTATGATGCTTAAATACTTAAAGAAAATATTAAGAACAATATAAAAATACTTTAAAAATAATAAAAAAAATCATCACTCTTTATCTGATAGCGTGAAAGTCCAAATAATAAACGCCCGTTTTGTTTAAATTTGAAACATTGAGTTCTTAAGTATTGTTATATTTTATTATACCATGCAAAAGATAAAGAAGATTTTTCCTTCCCTTAACTGAGAATCGAACTTATTACCTTTAATAGTCACAGACCGTCGTGGCGCAGAAGCGTAAGCGTCTACGATGGTATATGGGTTCGATTCCCATTCAGGGATGATGGATTTTTCTATTTCCATTTTCTTCGCTCTGGAAACTGGGCAAAGCGCAGCGTTGAGTTCCGCCACTGAAGACACAATGCCTCGAAAAAAGCGGAAAGCGGGAACGGAGAAAGCCCTGCTTTCTCCGTCCCTACTACTAAGCAACGGAGTGTCTTAACACTAGTTTCATATGGTTCCTGCAGTCCCTGCAAAATGCAGGATACATCGTAAAGCTAAAAAAAACAGTCACTTTTATAGCACGACGTTACACTACGAGGGTCTTCAACTAAATTTGATTTTTAAATACCTCAGTCAGAGCAAGTCTAGTGATTGGACACCCTTTTATCGGTTTTCTTTCCATTTTTCGGGACATTTCATATTGAATGGCGGAATTTAAAGCCGCATATTGACTTGTTCTCCCTCTATAATTATATAATGTCATTTTGTATATGTTATAATAATAAAAACCTAAAAATTATACATATAAAACATTCGAATTTAAGTTTACATTGAGGGTCGTTGTAATGCAGATGCTCATCTGACGTGACTGTGTGTGTGGGTTCTATTTTCATTTAGGGGGATTGAATTATTTTCATATTCTTGTTGAGTACTCAACCCGTAATGTCGGAAAGTGCGCAACGGAGTGTTTTAACACTAGGTTTCTTATCTATTACTACTGCACCTAATATTACCTTTGCTTAACCTATTTCGTCCAGGACAAAGCGAGAAGTTAAAAAAAAATTTAGTTTACATTCATAAGTCACGAGTTCTTCTTCAAAGCTAACTTCATCTGAGTCCCTCATAAAGGTCGATCAACGCGGCGTTAAGTTACGCCAATTAACAAGTAATGTCTTAAAATTCTGTAGTAGTAAAGTGTTTAAAGCTTGAAGTTATAACTGAAGAAATCTTAGAAAAGATACTACGTTCCATTGACGAGGTTATTATCCATATAATGTTATAGATAAGCCATTTTGTGGATTAAAAGATAATTTTCGTACAATTATAATCTGTATCGTGGAAATTTCGTTACGTATCTTCAAAATATGTTTGATATGATTGCCTCCTAAAGACCGAGTTCAAGGCGATACATATATCATTGAAATATAAATAAGTACATAGTAGGTACATACTAATATAATATGAATAATATATAGTATGTAACACACACATACACACTATGTACACTTAGTTATATAGCAAAAAATCTTTTGTAAACATATACTAAATACATACCTAAAAGAAACAATTATTTTACAATAAAAGTATAGGTACAATATATATTTTAAATATTATATTTTCCGCAGTGCCACGTATTTTCAATGTCATATACATATATTTTATCCTCATTACATATGTCCTCACATATAGTATACTTATATATATTAGTTAAACCCAGTCTACTTCATTTCAGTCCAGTCCACATTTCTACTGTACTTTAATGGAAAACTTACAACAATTACTTGATAACTATTAGAGTTCGCAATCGCAAAACTCAAAAGTCACCGTCAATTGATAACATTGTGGGCGGCACGTTAAAGAACGTTTAGATTATCAAAGAGATTGCTTATATGTATATATATATATATATATATATATATATATATATATATATATATATATATATATATATATATATATATATATATATATATATATATATATATATATATATATATATATATATATATATATATATATATATATATATATATATATATATATATATATATATATATATATATATATATATATATATATATATATATATATATATATATATATATATATATATATATATATATATATATATATATATATATATATATATATATATATATATATATATATATATATATATATATATATATATATATATATATATATATATATATATATTATATATATATATATATATATATATATATATATATATATATATATATATATATATATATATATATATATATATATATATATATATATATATATATATATATATATATATATATATATATATATATATATATATATATATATATATATATATATATATATATATATATATATATATATATATATATATATATATATATATATATATATATATATATATATATATATATATATTAGAAATGCCTAGACTTGTACTTGTTTTGAAACAGTTTGTGGGTTCGATTCCATTAATTTCCATTTCCAAAATGGGGGAGGTAACTTTATATCAAACTCTGTTATTTTTGAAGCTAATTCGATATAAATTAATATTTGGCTATTTGATTAGAAATTAAGAATGACGCAACAAGAATTTTTGAAATTCTGCCTTAAGGGGGGTGAAAAAAGGGGGGGGGTAAGCTTTTTTGAAGGTCCAGTCAGTTTTGAAGCTAAATCGATGAAAATTAAAGCTTACGTGAATGCTAACCTTTTCTGCCCTTCGTTTTGTGACGGTTACCTGTTTAAAGAATCATAACGAGAAGATTCATCCATCAGTTGCATAAATATATAACCAAAATCTTACTTTATTGTTTTGTAGCGGATTATGAAACATACCTTATTAAAAATATGAATAATATTTCACAATATAAAATACTCAAAATAAAAATTACTTAAAAATAATTTATTTCCAATTTAAAAAAACCTTAAAAACAGTTATGTCATGATAATTCCTTTTTCATAATAATTTAAATGATTAAGGTTGGTCCAAACCAAACCACAACATTAGTATTTAGTACCTACCATTATCAAGACTGTGTAGGTAAATGTTACTAATTACTAAGTTACTCTAACTCGGGCATACCACTGAAAAAATATAATGTGCGTAACACATTTAAAAACTGTGAGCGGGCAACACCTAGTATAAAATAAAATAATTAATATAAATGATTTTGCAATTTTTTTGTCGAGTTAATAATTTTTAGGAAGAGTTTCTCACAAAAATTAAATGTTGTATATCTGTGTTTCTGCTCGAAAAGGTTAATTTTTAGCTAAACAGATTTATATGTATAGGAAAAGATACTTAAAAAACAATACAAAAATTTCAACACAACGGGATTCAAACCTACACCTCTTGAAAGCCATAAAAGGACCTTAACAAATTCAGCCCCATGCTTTTTTCAACATGCTGTATCGAAATTCTTATATGATTTATATGTACATATTAGTTACTTAGGTCTGATTTTTAAAGTATTAATCAACTAAATATTTTAAGGAAATATAAAAAAATTTAACCCAGCAAGATTTGAACGTACGCCTTGCAAACTGGGTAGTTTTCACAAATTTTACGCTACCCAATAATTATTACAAAGAACAATCATTTGGCGAGGGAGAATGCTAATTTTATTATTTTTTTAATCATTTTTAAAATATTAATTTACACGAAGGATAGAAAAAAACAATTTTTTTTTCAATGAAAAGGGCCGTCGTGACGCAGAGGCGCAACGTCTGCCTGTAATGCGACGGTTATTGAGTTCGATTCCCAGTTGGGGAAGATGGATTTTTCTTATACATTTTCTTCGCTCTGGCAACTAAGGCAAAGCGCGGCGTAACATGCATTTCCTCGAAAACGGCGGAAAGCGGGGACGAAGTAAGCAGGGACTAAGTAACGGAGTGTCTTAACACTAGGTTCGTATGGTTCCTGCAGTTTCCTCTGCCTACCCTGCCATGTGCGGGATAAAGCGTGAAGCTAGAAAAAAAAATTGAACGTACGCCTCTTGCAAGTAGTTTTCACAAATTTTCGCTACCTAGTAATTATTACAAAGAATCAATCATTTGGCGAGGGAGAATGCTAATTTTATTATTTTTTTAATAATGTGTAATGTGTTTATTTACACGATGGATAGAAAAACACTTAAAAAAATATATAAAAATTTAAAAAAAAAATTAACACTTTAAAAGTCATAAAAAATATTTTCAGTAACTTACTTTATATCCCAGGTACATAAAATATTAGTATTTATTTATGTATAGAAAAGGACCGATTACGAACTTTAACTAAAAAAGCGGGGACGGAGTAAGCAGGGACTTAAGCAACAGAGTGTCTTAACATTAGGTTCATGTGGTTCCTGAGTTCTCTCTGCCTACCCTGCAATATGCGGGATAAAGCGTGAAGCTAAAAAAAACACTAAAAAAGCAAAGCCGTGAACTGTTCCCTAGTTCAATTGTATATACCTACATAATTATGATAAAAAAGGACAATAGGTATACATGTATTTAATGTACTTTTAAATCAATATTTCCAAGAAGTTTTCTTTATAAATGTTATCATTGATTATTATCTAAAGCATGTAATATTACAACTTGTGTATACAAGGCGATGATTACATACCTTCACACACATATAAATATACACTCACATATATATATATATATATATATATATATATATATATATATATATATATATATATATATATATATATATATATATATATATATATATATATATATATATATATATATATATATATATATATATATATATATATATATATATATATATATATATATATATATATATATATATATATATATATATATATATATATATATATATATGTATATATATATGTAATTCTTATATATATTTGTGCGAGGCCAGGACTGCGTTGTTCAGAGTCCACAGCAATATCAATTGTTTTATTCTCATACGGTACATACAATAGTTAGTTACTGTTGATTTTACATAATTAATAGTGTCGTTTCAGCGTTTAGTTACGTTAATCACGCAATGCGATGTTAGGCGAACGGGTGGAAATTGGGGAACAAACTATTTATCTTTTTAGTGGGAATGAATTGATTCCATTTCCTGCAGTTTGACTTGATGTTTGCCACTCAACACACAGTTTCGATTTTTACTTTAATAGGTGCACTTGGCTCGCGCAATATCAATAATTATTATGTCATAGAGTAAAACTCATTCCAATTATTACATCTGTAGTTGATTTTAAACAAAATTTGTAAAAAAATAATAAAGTTGAGACAGAATCCTTAATGACTGAGAACTACTAGCATTTCAACCATTATTTTGTGCCTTAACGGTTTATCCCGCACCGTTTGTTGTGTTTTTTGAGTGTAGAAGTAAGATGCACCATCTTATTAAGTCTGCAAACGTTTGCAAGTGCAAATAATTTGAATCTAGGTGTTAATTGAAATTTATTCAAAGTTGTTATAAATTGAAAAAAAATCAAACTTTGAAAAATTAATAATATTCTATTTTTATAGTCTATGGTACTGTCTTTAAAATCCTTCCACTTGCGACTGGGCCCTACTTTAATTTGCTGTCATTTTAATATACTAAGTTTGTACTCCTTAGGTCTACGCCCCATAATTTACATATATATGTAAAAAACTTCATATTTACATGACTCATGTCACAAACATGGCCGCCAACTGTTGTGGGAGGAGCTTAATAGATGAATGCGAATATATAACATTAAATTAGCCTATTAAATTTCTTTATTTGATCATTTTATGTTTATCTATTAATTATACATATATCAATGTTGAATCTATGTTTATTGAATTAAGTATTACTAGACTGAATCATAACTATACTTTTTTTTATTTTTATTATGTATTCACGCTTTATCCCGCACATTACAGGGTAGGCAGAGGGAACTGCAGGAGCCGTATGAACCTAGTGTTAAGACACTTCGTTGCTTAGTCCCTGCTTTCTCCGTCCGTACTTTCCGCCTTTATGAGGCACTGCTTGTACCATTAAAGGTTTGTACGAAGAATAAAGGTACGAACACATAAAATGGCGTTAATTACTTTCCATTATTTGAGACATTATGTGTTGAGTGGCGGAACTTAACGCTGAACTATATAGAGTAAGGAAAATTAAAAAAAATTACACTTCTTGAGTCGGTAACGAAGCTACAAACATCGTGTTTTCAGTTAGATGCTGTGCCACCATGACGTTTGAACTTATTTCTTGATTACTCAGTCGAGGATCTAAGGAATTATTATCATTTTCTTGCCCTGATAAAAAATTCTGTTAAGTCTCAAAAATTTCACAGTAGCTGGTCAATAGTGTCCCAACACTAGGCTTCTTTGGCCTACATTGTTATTATATTCAGCACATATGTATATTCAGTATTCCACGAAATTGCAAATTTTGTGCAAGGCTTACACAGCGTTGAATTTGTATGTTTTTCATTTAAAAGAAGCTTAAATATTGATTTTTCCTTTGTATTTTAAATTAATATAATATAATGATATAATAATGAATTATACATGGTTATTTATGGCGTAATGCTTAATCCCGCGCATAGCAAGGTAGGCAGAGAGAATCGTGGGAACTTAGTGTTAAGACACTTTAACAGCTATACACCTTTTCGAGGCATTGAGTGATGTGGAACACAACTCTGCGCTTTACCTAATTACCAGAATAAAGAAAATGGAAATAAAAAGTGGAAAAATCCACCTTTCCCATGTGAAAATCGAACTCATAAGCCATCGCATTTATAGGCACTGCGCCTCTGTGTTACATTATAAGTACATATGATTCTTTTTAACTTTATCCCGCTTATATCAGGGTAGTCAAACAGAAGGAACCACGGGGACCTAGTGTAAAGATACTTCGATCTTCACTTCCACCTTTTTTTAAGGCATTGCGCGATGCGGAACCTATAGCCACTCTTTACCGAGTGGCCAAAGCGAAGAAAATGGAAATGAAAAAGTCCACTTTTCCCGAATGGGAGTTAAACTTACAAACCGTTGCGTTTACAGCCCGCCTGCGACTGCGCATTACGGTCATCATGTTTTATTAAATATATCTGTAGCTTCAATACATGAAATTTATATAATTTTATTGTTTATCTTTTAAGTATACTTAGAAAGAATTGTTTTACTACTTTATTATATTTTTTGGTATATTTTTATGATGATAGTCAAGATTTAAACAGACAGATATTTATTGTACTGTAATTGTTTTACTTTGAACATTTTTATTTCTGATTTCAAGTGTTGTTTTTAAGAGCTTTTATCTAGTAGGTATACAAACTGGCCTCCTCTCCCCTATTTCTATTTATGGACAATACTTCCACAGTTTTAAGCCAATATTTTATATTCTAACATATTAGAATCATTCAGCCGTTTGTAAAAGAATAAATATACAAATGTAAAAAATATGATAAAATTGCCAATATCGTGATCAATCCGCGACATTGTGATAGCCATCACGCTCAAAGATAACAAACTTAATGTATTTCTAAACGAAAACATATATTTACAAATATAAGTAATTAAAACTAAAACGATGTAGATCTATGATATGCAATCTTGTAATAAAACATTGAAATTAATGTAACTACAAAATATTATCATAATAGATACATGACGTATGTATGTGATTCAAAGAAAATTATAATCACAGATAATATCAAGGCAAAAATGTTTTTTTTAAATAGTGATATATCATCTTTATATGAAAAAGGGGAAGCGGGTGAATTATAGTACATGTCCAACTCTTCTTAAAAATTCTAAATTTTTACTAATGACAGAATTAAAGCATTATTACTGAATTATACGAATGTTTAAGTCTGAAACAGCCTGGCAAATGGTTCTACTAAAAATCTCCTTTTTAACTGATTTTTTTTAAGTTACTCAGTGTGAGAGAGCTAAATTTAGTAATTTAAGTTTGACCCTGTCATTGATAACAGGTTGATCTTATTTAGTACTAATGTTTAATTTTGATGACTATATATTTTAATAAATTTTACATAAATGTAAATCCAAGATCGGCCATCTTGGCTTCGCTACAAAATGGCGGCTCATTTATTTTTCCATAACCACTGTCAATATTCCTGCCAAATAATAGAGCGCTGACTATAAAAAAGTAACACTTGAAAATAAAATAAGTAAATTTATAATTATACTAAGAGTAGACGTCATCTAGAAAGTTGAAGGCTATTTTCATGATTCTACGGCGTTGATCAGATGAATAATGACAAAATCCTTTTAATTTTTTATTATTTAATTTTACTTTGATATTATCAAACCCAGAAATACGACTCCTTTCTTAAAAAAATTGGAATATTAATAATTTTCTATTAAGCCTAGACAACACAATGTTAACAATTTTGTTTACAAATGAAGTTTCAATGTATGAGGTCATCGTCGAGTATAGCGATAGCTTCTGAGTTTTAACTTTGATTAATTTACGGGAAAGCAATAAATATTTTATATTATTACTATTAAAATAACTATTATTTTTCTCTATATTGAGTAAGCGCGGCGTTAAGACCCTACAGCTAAGCTACACGACACTTAGTTACCTCTCTGTACTAAGCAAAATACAAATACAGAACATTCCAGAACATTCTGTTATTAGTCGAGAAAGTCAAGAAATTTTATCGAAATTATATCAATTATTTTGTCCTTTAAACAAAAAGATCAAATACTGTTATAAATTATTAATAATACGTGATATATTTCAGATATGACAATACTTATATTTCTACTGCTGCTTGGCTACGGTTGGGCAAGCACTTTGCCCAATGGGTGTCCATCAAACTATCACATCCACATGCTGCTCCCTCATGAGACAGACTGCAGCAAATTCTACCAGTGCGCCCATGGGACGAAAGTTCTTAAGGACTGTGCACCAGGTACACTTTTCGACGAGAGGTTACAGGTAAGACATGTGCTATTTCAAATATCTATACAATTTTTTCTTTAGCTTCTCTGTTTATTTCAAGAGTCTCAGTGTCACTAATAGGAATTGTTAAATTATAAATTGACAAATTAAAATAAGAAGAAAAAATTAGAGAAGGTCCCACGTTTCTTGCGCCGGTTCTTCTCAGGTCTGAGGCATTAACTTTATTAAACTAATGGTAAATTAAATAAATTGTTTGACGTTCAAAAAGTGAAGCCTGTATTTTAAATAAAATTATTTGACTTTGACTTTATACCGCATATTGCATTCACACTATATACACTAGAATATGGAGCAGATGAATGGAGAAGGCTTACTATATTTAATACTCAGTGCTCTAGAGGAAACCTAGTGTTAAAATACACTAATTCCCACTTTTCATCGTTACTAGAGTGAGAAAATAGAAATAATTGATATAATCAAAAGTTAACGGGATAACGTTGGGCTTCATCACTGAAAACAAATGGTTATTATAGAGTAGAGAACATAGTATCTTAACAAATATTTTCCAGAAGAAATTCAATGTTAAGGTAAAGATCAAAAGGCAAATAAAGAGACAGATCTCTTTTTAGAAATGCAGCACCCTGTTTAAAACAAAAATAGTTTTGTTTATTCGAAACAAAGCATTGATTTTTCAACTAAGACCGTGATACATTTTTAGATTAGCTAGCTCAGCTTAGTTTGTAAGATTAAAGTGGTGTGGCACCGTAGAAATCAATGATAGACATTCTTATTTAATTTTTGTAAATATTTTTCAAGTATATAAGCAGTATGTTACTAAAAGTTTAAATTCTGAAATGGCCAACATTAAAATAGAAATATATAAAATATTAAATGTACATACATATGTGCTAAAAAATATATATTCGGGGAAGCTTGAACAATCTCAGCCGTTGTTATTGTATTAAGAGAAACCTATAGACACATATAGATAGATACGATATGGGTACCTTCAAAAAACACGTCTACGTCCACCTTAAAGGCCGGCAACGCTCTTGTAACACCTCTGCTGTTACGCAGGGCCGTGGGCGTCGGTGATCACTTACCATCAGGCGACCCGACCGCTCGTTTGCCTTGTCCTTCCCATAAAAAAAGTTAAAAAAATAGATAGATATAGAAATATGTAATTACACATACTAACAAAACAATATATAAAAATTATACAAAACAATATATAATAATATATTTTTGATAAAGTCTTGATAAACAAAATAAAAAAATATTGAAACACCTACTACTGAGTCCAAAACAACATAAAACAGAAGATATATTCTTCCACAGTCATGCGCTTGGCCTAACACTGTTGAGTGCCTTCAACCAACAACACTGAGGACAACAACAACTATACTAGCTTCAACTACACAAGAATCAACAACAAGAGAATCAACAACACAAAAATCCACGACACAAGATCCAACAACACAAATACCAACAACGACACAAAATCCAGCTCCTGAATGTCCATCATATGTAGACATTGATATTATATTGAAAATGTCACATAAAAAGGATTGTAAAAAATACGTCAATTGTAGCGATGGTGTTAAGATTTTGATGAACTGCCCTCTGAAGCGTGGTCATTTCGATTTAGAGGTTTCAATAAAGAAATTGCTTAGAAGGAAGTCGTATTAGATATTGAAAAATATTTGTGTAAGACTTGTGCTTTTATCATTCAGTGTAGTACAATAAAATTAAAATTTTTAACATTCATTTATTTCGCTTTAAACTCCTGCTTTGAAAAAAAAATATAATTTAATTACGGATATATAATATATAACTATATATACATAGTGTTAAATAAACGGCGGTAAAGATCAAACATATATATGTATATATTTAATTAATACTGAATTTCGACATTATCATGGAAATAACACGCAAAAATGTCGATACATTTCAAAGATATATCAAAATCTTATCGCAAAAATCTAAAGTATAACAATTTGGTTAAATATCAAAGGAGTGACAAAAACACCGAATAAACAGACAGATCTGTATCAGTTTCATTTATTATCTACATAGTAATTAATGTAAATAACATTATATATGTACTTAATGTCGTTTGTGTCACAAAATGAATTATCCGGTTTTAATACATGCATTAAATAAAGCTTTCCAAAATTTCCTTTAAGATATAATATTATGTTCTCTTTATATATATATATATATATATAAAGAGAACATAATATTATATCTTACACATACACACACACACATATATATATATATATATATATATATATATATATATATATATATATATATATATATATATATATATATATATATATATATATATATAATAGAACAAAAGTAGAAGTAGATATAGTTTTTATATATTTATCAAAGATATAAATAAAATATATATCTTACAGCTTTGTTTTATTTCAACTATTTCAATTATTCGGTCTTTTATATGTACCACATCAATTATTATTATCTATACATACATAATATAAATATATAAAAAAATATGAACGAAAACATATATATCGATGCTGTATCTAAAAGTATAAATTTTGCATATGTCATATTAACGGCTTGTATAACTTAGGAGCAGTTTTCACCAACATATTGTATGTTTATGTCAATCGGTTCATAAAAAAAAGTAAAAAAAAAGTAAATTTTTCTTTCTATAATTTTTTAAATTTCTATATATTTCTATATTTTCTCTAATTTCTATATTTATTTATATTATTTTTATTTATAAAAATATTATATTGTTAGAAAACTTAGAAGTGGTTAAAGTTAATTTTAAAAGGTAAAAGTCAAAACACCAATAGATCACAAGGTTCGAGTACACTCGGACATAGATTCCTCGTAATTACATGAAATGACACAAATCATTCAATATCAGTACTTCAAGGTAGTTCCCTACCTGTACGGGCAGTTGCCTACAAGCAACTGCCACGATTGGCATAAATTTAATGCGTTATAGTCTTTATAATCTAAAACTACCCTCTTTTATAAAATTGTGTAGAACCATGACTAACAATATTATATTGAAAGTAGCGGGAGTGCAACTAATTATAAGCTGTTTTCCTACAGTTAGGTATATCTATATATATTCTATGTCACGAGTACACAGTTTTAGGGGCCTATATTAAAATTAAAATAAAAATGAAAAAAAAAAGTGTCTACTTGTGATTTCATATGAATAATATATTTTTTTTTATAGCTTCACGCTTTATCCCGCACATGGCAGGGTAGGCAGAGGGAACTGCAGGAACCGTGGGAACCTAGTGTTAAGACACTCCGTTGCTTAGTCCCTGCTTTCTCCGTCCCCACTTTCCGCCTTTATGAATAATAATGTTTTTTTCAAATGGATATTATTATTGACATGTTATTGAACAAAACCAAAATATGTTTTATCTATCGGCCCTGTTTTTCCCTTGATTGTTCTAATATCCGGTACAGGTAAAAAAATATGGGAAACAAAAAAAAGTTTTGTAGCAACCATAACAACACTACAATATTTAAATTAAAATAAATAAACGATATATTTTCAATCCATATATTTCGGTTAGTTTAAATATTTATTCAACCGTCATGGTTCAGTGGTACACCATCCGACTGTAAACGAGAGGATTGTGATTTCGATTCCAATATAGGGGAATGTATTATTTGAATTTTTCTCACAGTCACAAAAAAAGGCGCAGCAAACATTGTTCCGAAAGTTTGCCTGAAAATGGAAAACGGAGTGTCCTAACACTTTTTATAATATTTTTTTTATATTCTGTGTTTGTGAATTAAAAAGATCTTTCTTTCAATTGATATTAATAAAAGTATACTAAATCATATACAAATACTTAAAAAAATATAAAAAAAGAAATAAATCATATAAAGCCTATAAGAATTTCGACGCAGCGTGACGAAGATGGCATGGCTCAGTGGTATGAGCGCTTGCACTTTGCAAGAGGGCGCGAGTTTAAATTCCGCTGCGTTCAAATTTTTATGTATATGTTGAAGTCACTTTTCCAGTTTAGTTAAAAGTTTTAATAATTGAAACAAACTAGTTTGCACTTTTACAATTTTATTTTCCTTATTATAATTTCGACGTGTCCGTATCACTTGTCGAGAACCATCTGCTTTCCCCCTACCCACATTGTCCATATTTATAATTCGTTTATTTGTCTAGTGTTGCTATTTAATATATTTATTAGTAATGATTTTAAATTAATAACAAGTGTTTGTATACATAATAGAAATCTATAATTAGATATGACTTATTATTTAGCTCACATTGTAAACAATTTACCTAATGCTCTTGTAAAAATATATGTCTATATTATCTATATAAATAGGTAGGCTTACAATGTTTTCTTTAACTATTTTTTTATCTTCAGTGTGGATTAACACTTTAAAAATGATATGTAGTTAAAAAACTCTATGTTACCTTTTTCAGGGTTGTGGAATGGCAGCTTCTGTAAAATGCTCGCAGAAGGAGGTGGAGAACCTCTTGCCCAATGGATGTCCAGCTGATTTCCAAACACGCCGGTTCTTGCCCCACGAGACTGATTGCGAACGATATTACGAATGCGTTTTCGGTATGAAATTGGACAGGAGGTGTTTTAATGGCATGCGGTTTAATGCACAGATACAGGTAATGTTATAATTATAAAAATATTTCGGCACCTCGACCGTCGTGGCGCAGAGGCGTAGCGTCTGCCTGTAAATGCCACAGTTCGTTGGTTAGTTTCCTACTCGGGGAAGATGGATTTTTCTATTTCCATTTTCTTTGCTTTGGCAACTAGGCTAAGACGCGGTGTTGAGTTACGCTACTCAATACGTATTTTCTCGAAAAAGGTTGAAAGCAGGGACGAAGCATCAGAGTCTTAACACTAGGTTCCTATGGTTCCTGCATTTCTCTCTGTCTACCCTGCCATGTGCGGGATAAAGCGTGAAGCTAAAAAATGTTTCGATTTTAGGCGAAAATTTTGTTTTAGAACTAAGTTCGCGATAAGCGTGATAAATCAACAATTGCAGTTAAAACGGAAAGCAGGAAATACTTACTACACTAAAATCCTTTTCGAGACACAACGATATATTATAACATAAAAAGCCTTGACTTAGCTAGGACTTCTCTGTATATCCTGTTATATGTCGAACAAAGAGAAGCTGAAAAATATAGGATACCGTTATTTATTTAACCTTGTCATAGTTTTTATATGGTTATGTCTTGATCATTTTTACAGTAGATTAAGTACATATTGTTAAATTGTTTAAGCGTTTAAAAAACGTTTGAATTTGTATTTCTAGAACTGTGACTCTGCACAAAATGTTGAATGTGGAAATAGCAATGATATAAGTACGGAAGGTAGCACTGAAAGAAGTACAGAAAGAAGCACAGAAAGTAGCACAGAAAGAAGCACCGAAAATACTAACCAAATAGATTTCGAAACTTTACCAAACGGATGTCCATCAGACCACAATATACATTTCTTACTTCCACACGAAACAGACTGTGCCAAATTCTATTATTGTGTACATGGAAGGAAAGTTGAAGACACTTGTGCTCCTGGGACATTGTTTAATATCAAAATTCAGGTTTTTACTTTTATTATACATCATATTGCTGATTTCAATTAATAGCATATATTTTTATATATGTACATATTTAAGAAAATGTTACAGATTAAATTATAAGAAAAGATAAATAAATATACTTATATAAATATGGTAATATATGGTATCATATATTCAAAATGTTAATTTTTTATACGTATTCTAAATTTTAAAAATATTTGTTTTCGAAATTTGATAAAGAGGTTAAACTAATTTATATTATCACGTATTTTTAGGTTTGTGATTGGCCTCGAAACGTTGATTGTAATGTAAATACTCAAAGACCTAATCAAGAAAGTACTACAAGATCTACTGAAACAAGCACTGAAAAAAGCAGTACTACTAAAGCAACCACTGAAGCTGAGCCTGATAATCAACCTGACTTCGAAACCTTACCAAACGGATGTCCGTCGGATTTCAGTATACATTTCTTACTTCCACACGAAACTGACTGCGCTAAATTCTATTATTGTGTACACGGAAGGAAAGTTGAAGAAAATTGTGCTCCTGGGACATTGTTTAATTTCAAAATTCAGGTTTATATTTTATACTGTACATCATTTTGTTGTATGTAAGCAGTAGATAAATTAAGATTTTTAAATTCTTTTTTAATACTATTTGAAAAGAGTGAGAGGTTATGATTCTTTTAATGACAAAAGTTAATAAAATGTTAGCTCAAATTAATACTGATGTCAAAATAAAAATTTATGAAGCTGGTACTATTTTTAGAAAGTTAATCACAAAATTATTAGGATGCATATATAGATGAAATTGATTCAGAACTTAAGTGTGAATGTGCGATTTAAGCATATTTTCCAAGCGTAAGAAAATCTGCTTTAGCGGGCTTTGGCTCATTCTCTTTTAATAATTTACTTTTTTTGTTAACGTCTCAGTAAGGAGATTTTCACAAATTTCTGAAACACTAAATTTGGCTAACTATGATAGCAAGACATATTATTATTTTTCAAGCATATATACACACAAACAGTAAAGAATAATATTTATACATTTTACATAAAAATAAAATTGTAATAGGTTTCCAATTTTTGTTTGGTAAAATAAAGAAAGTAGTTTCAATATTTTAAATAATTACATATTTAAGGTATGCGATTGGCCACAAAATGTCGATTGCACACTAAGTACTAAAAGTACAACTCAGGGAAGCACTGAAAAGACAACAGAAGAAAGTACTACAAGATCTACTGAAACAAGCACTGAAAAAAGCAGTACTACTAAAGCAACCACTGAAGCTGAGCCTGATAATCAACCTGATTTCGAAACCTTACCAAACGGATGTCCGTCAGATTTCAATATACATTTCTTACTTCCACACGAAACAGACTGCGCTAAATTCTATTATTGTGTACACGGAAGGAAAGTTGAAACCAATTGTGCTCCTGGGACATTGTTTAATTTCAAAATTCAGGTATAAGACTTTTCGACTTAATTAACCGCTATATTGATTTTTATAGATCGAAATACTAAATGTATTACTATTAATTTCAGCTAATGTAATAAATTATTTTTTGACTTTTTAAGCAAAATAAATAAAATGGAGTAAAAACAGAAATCCTGATTACACTATTTTTTTCAATAATGTAGCCTCACTATTAACATTTATTTTCCAATATTCCAGGTATGTGACTGGCCTCAAAACGTTGATTGCCCTATTAGTACTGAAATAACAACTGAGAAAAGTACCCAAACTACAACTGAAATAAGTAACGAAACAAGTACATACGAAGACACAACCATAATCTCAGAAAGAACAACAGAAGATTACGAAACAGAAATAACAAGTCAGACGACAGAAAAATATACGACAACAACAAAATTAAATACAGATTCTCCTACAACGTCGCCGACCAACCCTGAAATTACGACCTCAGCCTACGACACCACTACACAACAAGTGACCACTGATACGCCGGTGACAACCACAACGTGGCCAGAAACCACAGTTGCAGGCGTCGACACTACAACAAGTGAAGTGTCTACGGACTCCCCTGTCACATCGACCACTGCAAGGCAAACTACGACATCAGCCTATGACACTACTACACAGCAAGTCACAACTGATTTGCCAGCGGAATCCACAACGTGGCCAGAAACCACAGTTGCAGGCGTCGATACTACAACTAGTGAAGTGTCTACGGACTCCCCTGTCACATCAACCACTGCAAGGCAAACTACGACATCAGCCTATGACACTACTACACAGCACACTGTCACATCGACCACTGCAAGGCAAACTACGACATCAGCCTATGACACTACTACACAGCAAGTCACAACTGATTCGCCAGTGGAATCCACAACGTGGCCAGAAACCACAGTTGCAGGCGTCGATACTACAACTAGTGAAGTGTATACGGACTCCCCTGTCACATCGACCACTGCAAGGCAAACTACGACATCAGCCTATGACACTACTACACAGCAAGTCACAACTGATTCGCCAGCGGAATCCACAACGTGGCCAGAAACCACAGTAGCAGGCGTCGATACTACAACTAGTGAAGTGTATACAGACTCCCCTGTCACATCGACCACTGCAAGGCAAACTACGACATCAGCCTATGACACTACTACACAGCAAGTCACAACTGATTTGCCAGCGGAATCCACAACGTGGCCAGAAACCACAGTTGCAGGCGTCGATACTACAACTAGAAAAGTGTCTACGGACTCCCCTGTCACATCAACCACTGCAAGGCAAACTACGACATCAGCCTATGACACTACTACACAGCAAGTCACAACTGATTCGCCAGCGGAGTCCACAACGTGGCCAGAAACCACAGTAGCAGGCGTCGATACTACAGCTAGTGAAGTGTCTACGGACTCCCCTGTCACATCGACCACTGCAAGGCAAACTACGACATCAGCCTATGACACTACTACACAGCAAGTCACAACTGATTCGCCAGCGGAGTCCACAACGTGGCCAGAAACCACAGTAGCTGGCGTCGATACTACAACTAGTGAAGTGTATACAGACTCCCCTGTCACATCGACCACTGCAAGGCAAACTACGACATCAGCCTATGACACTACTACACAGCAAGTCACAACTGATTCGCCAGTGGAATCCACAACGTGGCCAGAAACCACAGTTGCAGGCGTCGATACTACAACTAGTGAAGTGTATACGGACTCCCCTGTCACATCGACCACTGCAAGGCAAACTACGACATCAGCCTATGACACTACTACACAGCAAGTCACAAATGATTCGCCAGCGGAGTCCACAACGTGGCCAGAAACCACAGTAGCAGGCGTCGATACTACAACTAGTGAAATGTCTACGGACTCCCCTGTCACATCGACCACTGCAAGGCAAACTACGACATCAGCCTATGACACTACTACACAGCAAGTCACAACTGATTCGCCAGCGGAGTCCACAACGTGGCCAGAAACCACAGTAGCAGGCGTCGATACTACAACTAGTGAAGTGTCTACGGACTCCCCTGTCACATCGACCACTGCAAGGCAAACTACGACATCAGCCTATGACACTACTACACAGCAAGTCACAACTGATTCGCCAGCGGAATCCACAACGTGGCCAGAAACCACAGTAGCTGGCGTCGATACTACAACTAGTGAAGTGTCTACGGACTCCCCTGTCACATCGACCACTGCAAGGCAAACTACGACATCAGCCTATGAAACTACTACACAGCAAGTCACAACTGATTCGCCAGCGGAATCCACAACGTGGCCAGAAACCACAGTAGCAAGCGTCGATACTACAACTAGTGAAGTGTCTACGGACTCCCCTGTCACATCGACCACTGCAAGGCAAACTACGACATCAGCCTATGACACTACTACACAGCAAGTCACAACTGATTAGCCAGCGGAATCCACAACGTGGCCAGAAACCACAGTAGCTGGCGTCGATACTACAACTAGTGAAGTGTATACGGACTCCCCTGTCACATCGACCACTGCAAGGCAAACTACGACATCAGCCTATGACACTACTACACAGCAAGTCACAACTGATTCGCCAGCGGAATCCACAACGTGGCCAGAAACCACAGTAGCTGGCGTCGATACTACAACTAGAGAAGTGTCTACGGACTCCCCTGTCACATCGACCACTGCAAGGCAAACTACGACATCAGCCTATGAAACTACTACACAGCAAGTCACAACTGATTCGCCAGCGGAATCCACAACGTGGCCAGAAACCACAGTAGCAGGCGTCGATACTACAGCTAGTGAAGTGTCTACGGACTCCCCTGTCACATCGACCACTGCAAGGCAAACTACGACATCAGCCTATGACACTACTACACAGCAAGTCACAACTGATTCGCCAGCGGAATCCACAACGTGGCCAGAAACCACAGTAGCTGGCGTCGATACTACAACTAGTGAAGTGTATACAGGACTCCCCTGTCACATCGACCACTGCAAGGCAAACTACGACATCAGCCTATGAAACTACTACACAGCAAGTCACAACTGATTCGCCAGCGGAATCCACAACGTGGCCAGAAACCACAGTAGCAAGCGTCGATACTACAACTAGTGAAGTGTCTACGGACTCCCCTGTCACATCGACCACTGCAAGGCAAACTACGACATCAGCCTATGACACTACTACACAGCAAGTCACAACTGATTCGCCAGCGGAATCCACAACGTGGCCAGAAACCACAGTAGCTGGCGTCGATACTACAACTAGTGAAGTGTATACGGACTCCCCTGTCACATCGACCACTGCAAGGCAAACTACGACATCAGCCTATGACACTACTACACAGCAAGTCACAACTGATTCGCCAGCGGAATCCACAACGTGGCCAGAAACCACAGTAGCTGGCGTCGATACTACAACTAGTGAAGTGTATACAGACTCCCCTGTCACATCGACCACTGCAAGGCAAACTACGACATCAGCCTATGAAACTACTACACAGCAAGTCACAACTGATTCGCCAGCGGAATCCACAACGTGGCCAGAAACCACAGTAGCAAGCGTCGATACTACAACTAGTGAAGTGTCTACGGACTCCCCTGTCACATCGACCACTGCAAGGCAAACTACGACATCAGCCTATGACACTACTACACAGCAAGTCACAACTGATTCGCCAGCGGAATCCACAACGTGGCCAGAAACCACAGTAGCTGGCGTCGATACTACAACTAGTGAAGTGTATACAGACTCCCCTGTCACATCGACCACTGCAAGGCAAACTACGACATCAGCCTATGACACTACTACACAGCAAGTCACAACTGATTCGCCAGCGGAATCCACAACGTGGCCAGAAACCACAGTAGCTGGCGTCGACACTACAACAAGTGAAGTGTCTACGGACTCCCCTGTGACATCGACCACTGCAAAGCAAACTACGACATCAGCCTATGACACTACTACACAGCAAGTTACAACTGATTCGCCAGCGGAATCCACAACGTGGCCAGAAACCACAGTACCAGACGTCGATACTACAACAAGTGAAGTGTCTACGGACTCCCCTGTCACATCGACCACTGCAAGGCAAACTACGACATCAGCCTATGACACTACTACACAGCAAGTCACAACTGATTCGCCAGCGGAATCCACAACGTGGCCAGAAACCACAGTAGCTGGCGTCGATACTACAACTAGTGAAGTGTATACAGACTCCCCTGTCACATCGACCACTGCAACGCAAACTACGACATCAGCCTATGACACTACTACACAGCAAGTCACAACTGATTCGCCAGCGGAATCCACAACGTGGCCAGAAACCACAGTAGCAAGCGTCGATACTACAACTAGTGAAGTGTCTACGGACTCCCCTGTCACATCGACCACTGCAAGGCAAACTACGACATCAGCCTATGACACTACTACACAGCAAGTCACAACTGATTCGCCAGCGGAATCCACAACGTGGCCAGAAACCACAGTAGCTGGCGTCGATACTACAACTAGTGAAGTGTATACGGACTCCCCTGTCACATCGACCACTGCAAGGCAAACTACGACATCAGCCTATGACACTACTACACAGCAAGTCACAACTGATCCGCCAGCGAAACCCACAACGTGGCCAGAAACCACAGTAGCAGGCGTCGATAATACAACTAGAGAAGTGTATACGAACACCCCTGTCACATCGACCACTGCAAGGCAAACTACGACATCAGCCTATGAAACTACTACACAGCAAGTCACAACTGATTCGCCAGCGGAATCCACAACGTGGCCAGAAACCACAGTAGCAAGCGTCGATACTACAACTAGTGAAGTGTCTACGGACTCCCCTGTCACATCGACCACTGCAAGGCAAACTACGACATCAGCCTATGCCACTCCTTCACAGCCAGTCACAACTGATTCGCCAGCGGAATCCACAACGTGGCCAGAAACCACAGTAGCTGGCGTCGATACTACAACTAGTGAAGTGTCTACGGACTCCCCTGTCACATCGACCACTGCAAGGCAAACTACGACATCAGCCTATGACACTACTACACAGCAAGTCACAACTTGATTCGCCAGCGGATCCACAACGTGGCCAGAAACCACAGTTGCAGGCGTCGATACTACAACTAGTGAAGTGTCTACGGACTCCCCTGTCACATCGACCACTGCAAGGCAAACTACGACATCAGCCTATGACACTACTACACAGCAAGTCACAACTGATTCGCCAGCGGAGTCCACAACGTGGCCAGAAACCACAGTTGCAGGCGTCGATACTACAACTAGTGAAGTGTCTACGGACTCCCCTGTCACATCGACCACTGCAAGGCAAACTACGACATCAGCCTATGACACTACTACACAGCAAGTCACAACTGATTCGCCAGCGGAAGTCCACAACGTGGCCAGAAACCACAGTAGCAGGCGTCGATACTACAACTAGTGAAGTGTCTACAGACTCCCCTGTCACATCGACCACTGCAAGGCAAACTACGACATCAGCCTATGACACTACTACACAGCAAGTCACAACTGATTCGCCAGCGGAATCCACAACGTGGCCAGAAACCACAGTTAGCAGGCGTCGATACTACAACTAGTGAAGTGTCTACGGACTCCCCTGTCACATCGACCACTGCAAGGCAAACTACGACATCAGCCTATGACACTACTACACAGCAAGTCACAACTGATTCGCCAGCGGAAGTCCACAACGTGGCCAGAAACCACAGTAGCAGGCGTCGATACTACAACTAGTGAAGTGTCTACGGACTCCCCTGTCACATCGACCACTGCAAGGCAAACTACGACATCAGCCTATGACACTACTACACAGCAAGTCACAACTGATTCGCCAGCGGAATCCACAACGTGGCCAGAAACCACAGTAGCATGGCGTCGATACTACAACTAGTGAAGTGTCTACGGACTCCCCTGTCACATCGACCACTGCAAGGCAAACTACGACATCAGCCTATGACACTACTACACAGCAAGTCACAACTGATTCGCCAGCGGAATCCACAACGTGGCCAGAAACCACAGTAGCAGGCGTCGATACTACAACTAGTGAAGTGTCTACGGACTCCCCTGTCACATCGACCACTGCAAGGCAAACTACGACATCAGCCTATGACACTACTACACAGCAAGTCACAACTGATTCGCCAGCGGAATCCACAACGTGGCCAGAAATCACAGTAGCTGGCGTCGATACTACAACTAGTGAAGTGTCTACGGACTCCCCTGTCACATCGACCACTGCAAGGCAAACTACGACATCAGCCTATGACACTACTACACAGCAAGTCACAACTGATTCGCCAGCGGAATCCACAACGTGGCCAGAAACCACAGTAGCAGGCGTCGATACTACAACTAGTGAAGTGTCTACGGACTCCCCTGTCACATCGACCACTGCAAGGCAAACCACGACATCAGCCTATGACACTACTACACAGCAAGTCACAACTGATTCGCCAGCGGAATCCACAACGTGGCCAGAAACCACAGTTGCAGGCGTTGATACTACAACTAGTGAAGTGTCTACGGACTCCACTGTCACATCGACCACTGCAAGGCAAACTACGACATCAGCCTATGACACTACTACACAGCAAGTCACAACTGATTCGCCAGCGGAAGTCCACAACGTGGCCAGAAACCACAGTTAGCAGGCGTCGATACTACAACTAGTGAAGTGTCTACGGACTCCCCTGTCACATCGACCACTGCAAGGCAAACTACGACATCAGCCTATGACACTACTACACAGCAAGTCACAACTGATTCGCCAGCGGAATCCACAACGTGGCCAGAACCACAGTAGCATGGCGTCGATACTACAACTAGTGAAGTGTCTACGGACTCCCCTGTCACATCGACCACTGCAAGGCAAACTACGACATCAGCCTATGACACTACTACACAGCAAGTCACAACTGATTCGCCAGCGGAATCCACAACGTGGCCAGAAACCACAGTAGCAGGCGTCGATACTACAACTAGTGAAGTGTCTACGGACTCCCCTGTCACATCGACCACTGCAAGGCAAACTACGACATCAGCCTATGACACTACTACACAGCAAGTCACAACTGATTCGCCAGCGGAATCCACAACGTGGCCAGAAACCAACAGTAGCAGGCGTCGATACTACAACTAGTGAAGTGTCTACGGACTCCCCTGTCACATCGACCACTGCAAGGCAAACTACGACATCAGCCTATGACACTACTACACAGCAAGTCACAACTGATTCGCCAGCGGAATCCACAACGTGGCCAGAAACCACAGTAGCAGGCGTCGATACTACAACTAGTGAAGTGTCTACGGACTCCCCTGTCACATCGACCACTGCAAGGCAAACTACGACATCAGCCTATGACACTACTACACAGCAAGACACAACTGATTCACCAGCGAAACCCACAACGTGGCCAGAAACCACAGATGCAGGCGTCGATACTACAACTAGTGAAGTGTCTACGGACTCCCCTGTCACATCGACCACTGCAAGGCAAACTACGACATCAGCCTATGACACTACTACACAGCAAGTCACAACTGATTCGCCAGCGGAATCCACAACGTGGCCAGAAACCACAGTAGCAGGCGTCGATACTACAACTAGTGAAGTGTCTACGGACTCCCCTGTCACATCGACCACTGCAAGGCAAACTACGACATCAGCCTATGACACTACTACACAGCAAGTCACAACTGATTCGCCAGCGGAATCCACAACGTGGCCAGAAACCACAGTAGCAGGCGTCGATACTACAACTAGTGAAGTGTCTACGGACTCCCCTGTCACATCGACCACTGCAAGGCAAACTACGACATCAGCCTATGACACTACTACACAGCAAGTCACAACTGATTCGCCAGCGGAATCCACAACGTGGCCAGAACACACAGTTGCAGGCAGTCGATACTACAACTAGTGGAAGTGTCTACGGACTCCCCTGTCACATCGACCACTGCAAGGCAAACTACGACATCAGCCTATGACACTACTACACAGCAAGTCACAACTGATTCGCCAGCGGAAGTCCACAACGTGGCCAGAAACCACAGTAGCATGGCGTCGATACTACAACTAGTGAAGTGTCTACGGACTCCCCTGTCACATCGACCACTGCAAGGCAAACTACGACATCAGCCTATGACACTACTACACAGCAAGTCACAACTGATTCGCCAGCGGAAGTCCACAACGTGGCCAGAAACCACAGTAGCAGGCGTCGATACTACAACTAGTGAAGTGTCTACGGACTCCCCTGTCACATCGACCACTGCAAGGCAAACTACGACATCAGCCTATGACACTACTACACAGCAAGTCACAACTGATTCGCCAGCGGAAGTCCACAACGTGGCCAGAAACCACAGTAGCAGGCGTCGATTACTACAACTAGTGAAGTGTCTACGGACTCCCCTGTCACATCGACCACTGCAAGGCAAACTACGACATCAGCCTATGACACTACTACACAGCAAGTCACAACTGATTCGCCAGCGGAATCCACAACGTGGCCAGAAACCACAGTAGCAGGCGTCGATACTACAACTAGTGAAGTGTCTACGGACTCCCCTGTCACATCGACCACTGCAAGGCAAACTACGACATCAGCCTATGACACTACTACACAGCAAGTCACAACTGATTCGCCAGCGGAATCCACAACGTGGCCAGAAACCACAGTAGCAGGCGTCGATACTACAACTAGTGAAGTGTCTACGGACTCCCCTGTCACATCGACCACTGCAAGGCAAACTACGACATCAGCCTATGACACTACTACACAGCAAGTCACAACTGATTCGCCAGCGGAAGTCCACAACGTGGCCAGAACCACAGTAGCAGGCGTCGATACTACAACTAGTGAAGTGTCTACGGACTCCCCTGTCACATCGACCACTGCAAGGCAAACTACGACATCAGCCTATGACACTACTACACAGCAAGTCACAACTGATTCGCCAGCGGAATCCACAACGTGGCCAGAAACCACAGTAGCAGGCGTCGATACTACAACTAGTGAAGTGTCTACGGACTCCCCTGTCACATCGACCACTGCAAGGCAAACTACGACATCAGCCTATGACACTACTACACAGCAAGTCACAACTGATTCGCCAGCGGAATCCACAACGTGGCCAGAAACCACAGTTGCAGGCGTCGATACTACAACAAGTGAAGTGTCTACGGACTCCCCTGTCACATCAACCACTGCAAGGCAAACTACGACATCAGCCTATGACACTACTACACAGCAAATCACAACTGATTCGCCAGCGGAATCCACAACGTGGCCAGAAACCACAGTACCAGGCGTCGATACTACAACAAGTGAAGTGTCTACGGACTCCCCTGTCACATCGACCACTGCAAGGCAAACTACGACATCAGTCTATGACACTACTACACAGCAAATCACAACTGATTCGCCAGCGGAATCCACAACGTGGCCAGAAACCACAGTACCAGGCGTCGATACTACAACAAGTGAAGTGTCTACGGACTCCCCTGTGACATCGACCACTGCAACGCAAACTACGACATCAGCCTATGACACTACTACACAGCTAGTCACAACTGATTCTCCAGCGGGATCCACAACGTGGCCAGAAACAACAGTAGCAGGCGTCGACACTACAACAAGTGAAGTGTCTACGGACTCCCCTGTCACATCGACCACTGCAAGGCAAACTACGACATCAGCCTATGACACTACTACACAGCAAGTCACAACTGATTCGCCAGCGGAATCCACAACGTGGCCAGAAACCACAGTAGCAGGCGTCGATACTACAACTAGTGAAGTGTCTACGGACTCCCCTGTCACATCGACCACTGCAAGGCAAACTACGACATCAGCCTATGACACTACTACACAGCAAGTCACAACTGATTCGCCAGCGGAATCCACAACGTGGCCAGAAACCACAGTTGCAGGCGTCGATACTACAACTAGTGAAGTGTCTACGGACTCCCCTGTCACATCGACCACTGCAAGGCAAACTACGACATCAGCCTATGACACTACTACACAGCAAGTCACAACTGATTCGCCAGCGGAATCCACAACGTGGCCAGAAACCACAGTTGCAGGCGTCGATACTACAACTAGTGAAGTGTCTACGGACTCCCCTGTCACATCGACCACTGCAAGGCAAACTACGACATCAGCCTATGACACTACTACACAGCAAGTCACAACTGATTCGCCAGCGGAATCCACAACGTGGCCAGAAACCACAGTTGCAGGCGTCGATACTACAACTAGTGAAGTGTCTACGGACTCCCCTGTCACATCGACCACTGCAAGGCAAACTACGACATCAGCCTATGACACTACTACACAGCAAGTCACAACTGATTCGCCAGCGGAATCCACAACGTGGCCAGAAACCACAGTAGCAGGCGTCGATACTACAACTAGTGAAGTGTCTACGGACTCCCCTGTCACATCGACCACTGCAAGGCAAACTACGACATCAGCCTATGACACTACTACACAGCAAGTCACAACTGATTCGCCAGCGGAATCCACAACGTGGCCAGAAACCACAGTAGCAGGCGTCGATACTACAACTAGTGAAGTGTCTACGGACTCCCCTGTCACATCGACCACTGCAAGGCAAACTACGACATCAGCCTATGACACTACTACACAGCAAGTCACAACTGATTCGCCAGCGGAATCCACAACGTGGCCAGAAACCACAGTAGCAGGCGTCGATACTACAACTAGTGAAGTGTCTACGGACTCCCCTGTCACATCGACCACTGCAAGGCAAACTACGACATCAGCCTATGACACTACTACACAGCAAGTCACAACTGATTCGCCAGCGGAATCCACAACGTGGCCAGAAACCACAGTAGCAGGCGTCGATACTACAACTAGTGAAGTGTCTACGGACTCCCCTGTCACATCGACCACTGCAAGGCAAACTACGACATCAGCCTATGACACTACTACACAGCAAGTCACAACTGATTCGCCAGCGGAATCCACAACGTGGCCAGAAACCACAGTAGCAGGCGTCGATACTACAACTAGTGAAGTGTCTACGGACTCCCCTGTCACATCGACCACTGCAAGGCAAACTACGACATCAGCCTATGACACTACTACACAGCAAGTCACAACTGATTCGCCAGCGGAATCCACAACGTGGCCAGAAACCACAGTAGCAGGCGTCGACACTACAACAAGTGAAATGTCTACGGACTCCCCTGTGACATCAACCACTGCAAAGCAAACTACGACATCAGCCTATGACACTACTACACAGCAAGTTACAACTGATTCGCCAGCGGAATCCACAACGTGGCCAGAAACCACAGTTGCAGGCGTCGATACTACAACTAGTGAAGTGTCTACAGACTCCCCTGTCACATCGACCACTGCAAGGCAAACTACGACATCAGCCTATGACACTACTACACAGCAAGTCACAACTGATTCGCCAGCGGAATCCACAACGTGGCCAGAAACCACAGTTGCAGGCATCGATACTACAACTAGTGAAGTGTCTACGGACTCCCCTGTCACATCGACCACTGCAAGGCAAACTACGACATCAGCCTATGACACTACTACACAGCAAGTCACAACTGATTCGCCAGCGGAGTCCACAACGTGGCCAGAAACCACAGTAGCAGGCGTCGATACTACAACTAGTGAAGTGTCTACGGACTCCCCTGTCACATCGACTACTGCAAGGCAAACTACGACATCAGCCTATGACACTACTACACAGCAAGTCACAACTGATTCGCCAGCGGAATCCACAACGTGGCTAGAAACCACAGTTGCAGGCGTCGATACTACAACTAGTGAAGTGTCTACGGACTCCCCTGTCACATCGACCACTGCAAGGCAAACTACGACATCAGCCTATGACACTACTACACAGCAAGTCACAACTGATTCGCCAGCGGAATCCACAACGTGGCCAGAAACCACAGTTGCAGGCGTCGATACTACAACTAGTGAAGTGTCTACGGACTCCCCTGTCACATCGACCACTGCAAGGCAAACTACGACATCAGCCTATGACACTACTACACAGCAAGTCACAACTGATTCGCCAGCGGAATCCACAACGTGGCCAGAAACCACAGTTGCAGGCGTCGATACTACAACTAGTGAAGTGTCTACGGACTCCCCTGTCACATCGACCACTGCAAGGCAAACTACGACATCAGCCTAGGACACTACTACACAGCAAGACACAACTGATTCGCCAGCGGAATCCACAACGTGGCCAGAAACCACAGTAGCTGGCGTCGATACTACAACTAGAAAAGTGTCTACGGACTCCCCTGTCACATCGACCACTGCAAGGCAAACTACGACATCAGCCTATGACACTACTACACAGCAAGTCACAACTGATTCGCTAGCGGAATCCACAACGTGGCCAGAAACTACAGTTGCAGGCGTCGATACTACAACTAGTGAAGTGTCTACGGACTCCCCTGTCACATCGACCACTGCAAGGCAAACTACGACATCAGCCTATGACACTACTACACAGCAAGTCACAACTGATTCGCCAGCGGAATCCACAACGTGGCCAGAAACCACAGTAGCTGGCGTCGATACTACAACTAGAGAAGTGTCTACGGACTCCCCTGTCACATCGACCACTGCAAGGCAAACTACGACATCAGCCTATGACACTACTACACAGCAAGTCACAACTGATTCGCCAGCGGAATCCACAACGTGGCCAGAAACCACAGTACCAGACGTCGACACTACAACAAGTGAAATGACTACGGACTCCCCTATCACATCGACCACTGCAAGGCAATCTACGACATCGGCCTATGACACTACTACACAGCAAGTCACAACTGATTCGCCAGCGGAATCCACAACGTGGCCAGAAACCACAGTTGCAGGCATCGATACTACAACTAGTGAAGTGTCTACGGACTCCCCTGTCACATCGACCACTGCAAGGCAAACTACGACATCAGCCTATGACACTACTACACAGCAAGTCACAACTGATTCGCCAGCGGAGTCCACAACGTGGCCAGAAACCACAATAGCAGGCGTCGATACTACAACTAGTGATGTGTCTACGGACTCCCCTGTCACATCGACTACTGCAAGGCAAACTACGACATCAGCCTATGACACTACTACACAGCAAGTCACAACTGATTCGCCAGCGGAATCCACAACGTGGCTAGAAACCACAGTTGCAGGCGTCGATACTACAACTAATGAAGTGTCTACGGACTCCCCTGTCACATCGACCACTGCAAGGCAAACTACGACATCAGCCTATGACACTACTACACAGCAAGTCACAACTGATTCGCCAGCGGAATCCACAACGTGGCCAGAAACCACAGTTGCAGGCGTCGATACTACAACTAGTGAAGTGTCTACGGACTCCCCTGTCACATCGACCACTGCAAGGCAAACCACGACATCAGCCTATGACACTACTACACAGCAAGTCACAACTGATTCGCCAGCGGAATCCACAACGTGGCCAGAAACCACAGTTGCAGGCGTCGATACTACAACTAGTGAAGTGTCTACGGACTCCCCTGTCACATCGACCACTGCAAGGCAAACTACGACCTCTCCCTAGGACTCTACTACACAGCAAGTCACAACTGATTCGCCAGCGGAATCCACAACGTGGCCAGAAACCACAGTAGCAGGCGTCGATACTACAACTAGAAAAGTGTCTACGGACTCCCCTGTCACATCGACCACTGCAAGGCAAACTACGACATCAGCCTATGACACTACTACACAGCAAGTCACAACTGATTCGCCAGCGGAATCCACAACGTGGCCAGAAACCACATTAGCAGGCGTCGATACTACAACTAGTGAAGTGTCTACGGACTCCCCTGTCACATCGACCACTGCAAGGCAAACTACGACATCAGCCTATGACACTACTACACAGCAAGTCACAACTGATTCGCCAGCGGAATCCACAACGTGGCCAGAAACCACAGTAGCAGGCGTCGATACTACAACTAGTGAAGTGTCTACGGACTCCCCTGTCACATCAACCACTGCAAGGCAAACTACGACATCAGCCTATGACACTACTACACAGCAAGTCACAACTGATTCGCCAGCGGAATCCACAACGTGGCCGGAAACCACAGTTGCAGGCGTCGATACTACAACTAGTGAAGTGTCTACGGACTCCCCTGTCACATCGACCACTGCAAGGCAAACCACGACATCAGCCTATGACACTACTACACAGCAAGTCACAACTGATTCGCCAGCGGAATCCACAACATGGCCAGAAACCACAGAAGCAGGCGTCGATATTACAACAAGTGCAGTTTCTACGGACTCCCCTGTCACATCGACCATTGCAAGGGAAACTACGACCTCTGCCTACGACACCACAACAAAACAAGTGACCACTGATTTGCCAGTAACAACAACAACGTGGCCAAAAACCACTGTAGCAGGCGTCGATACTACAACAAGTGAAGTGTCTACGGAATCCTATGTCATATCGACCACTGCAAGGGAAACTTCGACTTCATACTATGATACCACCACAGAACAAGCGACCACTGATTTGCTTGCGTCATCAACAACTGGGCGTGAAATAACCGATGTCGATGAAAAGAGTACAATTGATTCTTCAGTTTTCTCTACAACACTACATGATACTGCTTCTACTGATCCATCAGTAGCATCAACAATTCCACATGAAATTACTGATACTACTACGCTGATTGTAACTGAATCACCAGTTATAACTACACCTGCTCCAATTTGTCCACCTGGATTTAGTGGAAATGTCCCTCATCCAGAAGATTGCCGTAAATATTACATGTGTTTGAATGGATTTGGATCTGGAATTTTGCTTGAATGTACTATCACTGCAGAATTTGACCCTGTTAGTCAGGTAAGTTGACTTGTTTAGTTTTTATGATAT
The DNA here is from genome assembly GCA_037178615.1 of Dione vanillae. Taxonomy (NCBI): domain Eukaryota; kingdom Metazoa; phylum Arthropoda; class Insecta; order Lepidoptera; family Nymphalidae; genus Dione; species Dione vanillae. Next base: position 85,686 of record JAZFAU010000301.1, on the reverse strand, counting down.
TACAGTAAGTCCAAGATGGCAGCAGGTATGAGGTAGCATATTATTTTTTTCTTATAGCTACCTCAATTTCTATAATGTAAGATGGATATTCATAAAAAGAGATAATAAATCTTGAATCGATTTTCTGAAAGTAAAATAATGACTTACTTTTTTGTTACACCATAAATATTATCCTTATTTCTTTAAATTGTTAAAAATTTAATATTATTTTTACTTTTTTGATTATTTTTATGAATGTAAATAAATATAAAAAATGACCGCTATTATTACTTTTAGCAATGCGTCCCTATATCTGAAGATGGTTGCTTAGCTTCTAAAGAAAATTATGGCCAAGAGACCTCAACCTTTTCAAAGACTGATCTAACAAACCCAACAGAAAACAATACTATAATCGAACAAACCACATTATTCAAAACAACTTCTGTTGATGACGCGGAAGTAACATCAGTATTAATACAAACTACAGACCAAGACGGTCAAATAACTACAGAACCTATAGAAACAACTACTATGAACATATGTCCGCCTAATTTCATTGGTATTATTCCGGACCCTGAACGGTGTGATAGATTCTACCACTGTATTATGGGACAAACATTGCCTCTTTACTGCGGACCTGGATATGAATTTGATAGCGTAGATTTGGTAATATTTTACAAACTTTTATGTACTTTTTAATTTTTTATTGTATTGTGATTACACTACTGGGTAAATATATAAACTTATTTGTAATGTATATGAATGTGTATTCAAATACGTTACATATAAGTAAAGTATAAAAGTAAAGACCAATATATACATAATATGTAAAGTCGAATATTAGTCTATTAAACAACTTGTTTAATTATTAATTATATTGCAAAGATTACCGTACTTTACGCTTACCTTAAGCTTTTATTTGCAGGAATGTAAAATTATTTCTGAAAATGGTTGCTTTGCATCTAAGAATCAAGAAAGTACAACAACTTTAGACGAAACTACATTAGATGACAAAATGACAAGTTCAGACTTAACTGATCTGACGTCTAGTATAGATGAAAAAACTACTGATGCAGTTTTTAAAACTACCGAAAATATTGAATCAAGCACTTATTATAATGCCACTGATGTAAACGAAGTAACAACAGATTCATCTGATAATCAACACAGCTCTATAACTGATAATACAGAACTGCCAACTGATTCAACAATGTACACTGAACCTTCTGTTGTTGATACAGAAATTGAATGTCCTCCTGATTTTATTGGTCTCGTCCCTGATTCTGAGCGGTGTGATAGATACTTCCATTGTGCACTTGGTCATTTTATACCACTATATTGTGCACCAGGATATGAGTTTGATAAAATTAAATTGGTAAGTTGAAGTGATGTGTTTTAAATTTGCAATTACAGAAATTTAAAGTAACTATTAAAACAATGAGAGCCTTATTATAAATTCAAATGTAGCCAATAAAAATTAGTAAACAAACATATTTGTAACTTTTTTTGTGCTACTTTTTTAAACTTATTATTTGTATAAGTTTTTATACTACATTCTGAGCTTAAGTTATATATTTTATATATCAAGTTTTATATAGAATTTAATTTAGTTTTTCTGTCTAGGTATGAATATAGGATTTTAATCAATGTGTTATACTTTATTAAATATGCAAAAAATAAAAGGCTTATTATTTTTATTAAAACATTTTAAGTAGTAAAAGTTTTTTTACTACTCTAGAAATATTTAAAATATAATAATATCTGTTATTTGTTTATTCTGAATTTGTTTTCCGGCCTGAAGAAGACACAAAATTACCTTTTTGATTTTTATACATTTGTATGTATTTATTTTTATAAGAAAGCAAGTAATCAATTTGTTTGAAAGATTTTTTTATCTGAATAATAAAAATTAAATAATTATTTTAGGCTTATAAGCTGTAATAATTGAAAATTTTGTTTTAGGAATGTAAGCCAATTTCTGAAAATGGATGTTTTGCATCGATTGTACAAACAACAACAAATAAGGAAAAAACGACAGAATTCGAAATCACATCTGAAACTGGTGATTATATATCTACCAAAGACAGTGTTACTGATATAGCTTCAACCACTGCAAATAGTAACGAAAATATTACCTCTTATACTACAACAGAAACTAATAACGTTTCAACGGATTCTTCGGAAAGTGAAAAGTCATCATCTACTTATGAATCGTCTATGGAACCTTCCGAAGTTACAACTCCTTTAATTACTACATCCATTAAAGACAGTGTTACTGATATAGCTTCAACCACTGCAAATAGCAACGAAAATATTACCTCTTACACTACAACTGAAACTAATAACGTTTCAACGGATTCTTCAGAAAGTGAACAGTCCTCATCTACTTATGAATCGTCTTTGGAACCTTCCGAAGTTACAACTCCTTTGATTAATACAGAAGATCCTATAATAGACCCAAGTATATGCCCCCCTGATTTTGTTGGCCTCGCTGCTGATCCTGAAAGATGTGACAGATTTTTCCACTGTGTTGTTGGACAAGCTATTGCATTATACTGTGCGCCTGGATATGAATTCGACATTGAACGCTCGGTTAGTCATGAAAATTTGTAATGATATAATAATAATAAACTTATATTTTCAACTGATTTGTACATAGAATTTACTAATTTAAATGAAATTTCAGGGATGCATGCCTATATCAGGAAATGGCTGTTCTTCAATGAAAAATCAGACCACAACGGATTCATCTGAAAATAAAGAAAGTTCTACAATTGATGATAGATTTACACTATCTACTTCTCAATCACCTATATATAGCACCACAACTAAAGTAACAATGCCACATTCTGAGAGCACCACTAATAATATAACAGTAACTGAAGAACAATTTACGACAAGTAATTCAAATGGAAACGAAATAACAACAGATATTTTTGACAGTAAACAAAGTACTACAACTGATAATTCGGATATCATAACCAATTCTCAAAATCCCGTTGAAATAACTTCACCTACAACAGATGTAGACGATTCAGACATAATTAATATATGTCCCCCCAATTTTATTGGGGTTATCCCGGATCCTGAAATGTGTGATAGGTTCTACTACTGCACAGGTGGTCGACCACAGACATTGTACTGTGCCCCTGGATATGAATTTGATAACAAAAATTCTGTAAGTTTTACAATAAAATATCATAATATTTCTTGTCACTTCTAGTGTTTTATACTTTTTAAAATATATTTAATCTATGTTGACTACTTACTTACTTATAATTTTTAGTAATTTGATATTCAGTCGATTCATCAATTAAAAATCGAAATGTCATGTATTTTATATAAATTTAAGAAGGTAGAAGGTAGACAATTTTCTAAGTCATTTGTCATATACTTCATTTCTACGCCACTATTTTTATGTCGTTATTTCTACGTGTGATACTTATAAAATTTTTAAATCTTTTAATATAACTTTTAAGTTTAACTTGCACTTATTATTGAAGTAGTATAGGCGATAAGGGTATCTTTTGTAAATTTAGCTTTTTCCAACAAAAAAATATTTTATTTTATCGTATAGTATTTAATAAATGTTTTATTATACAGACATGCGTTCCCATATCCGAAGATGGATGCTTTGCATCAAAAGGCTTATCAACTCCTACCGAATCAGCACAAACAACTTCCGTTGAAACTACTGAAAACAGTAAACATAATACAGAGACATCTGCAGGCACTGATACAATATCAACAGAATTATTGGAAACAACCGACTCTACGACGACCACACCAACGATTTGTCAGCCTGGTGTAACTGGTAGTTTTCCACATCCTGTAAATTGTAATCAATACTATTACTGTATCGCTGGATTTGAGACTTTACTAACTTGTACACCTGGATATGAATTTGATCCAGTGAATTTGGTATGTAAAAAATATATTTAAGCTTAGTATATAAGCTAAATTTCAGTCAACAAAGAACGGCATTAAACTCACACTAGATACAAAAAAATAAAAAAGATTTAGTAATTGTACTTTAAAAATGTAACTTTAATTTTTTTTTGCAGGAATGTAAACCAATATCTGAAAATGGTTGCTTTGCGTCTAAAGGTGAAGGAAGTTCAACAAGTAAAAGCGAAACAACAACAACTAATAACGATATTACATCGGATAACAATAGTATAGCCACCGAAGTAGTAACAACTACGAGAAATACTGAATCAGCCACTTATAATAGTACAGATATAAACGAAATATCAACAGATTCATCTGAGAATGAAGAAAGTTCTTCCCATTCGGATCAAACAATGTCTACTTCTGAAAATACTATTGAAGTAACTAGCACTCCAATAAATATCGGAGATCCTATAAATCCAAATATTATATGTCCACCTAATTTTGTTGGACTCATTCCTGATCCTGACAGATGTGACAAATTTTATCACTGCGTCGTTGGTCAAGCTCTAACATTATATTGTGCACCTGGATACGAATTCGACACCACATATTCCGTGAGTAGCAACTTTTATTGTATACCTTTCATATTTCTCATCAACGCACTCTGGATTAACTTGCTATAATAACAAAAGTAAATATTATCGATTATATACTCCTAAATATATGAAAATAACTACTAACACAGAACTTTTTTTATGTAATAGAGGGACTATATATATTAAAAAAAATGTCTGTAAATATTAATAATATAAAGTTTCATAAATTTTTCAGGGTTGCAAGCCTATATCGGAAAATGGCTGTTTTGCAATGAAAGATTTAAAAACAACAACAGGCTTAGAGGGTTACACACAAGACATAAATGAAACAGAGACCGCTATAGTGCTTACAACTGAAAAATCTGATAATAAAGAAATTACGACAGGTACCTCTGAAGAAAAACTAACTTCTGTGACTGATAATTCAGATTTACCATTATCTACTTCTCAAAAACCAACAACAGACATAACAACATCCGCATCGGAAGAAACTACAAATAATGTGAATGTAACAGAAACTGAAGTGGAATTAACGACTAAAGACTCTAACATTGATGAAACATCGTCAGATTCTTCTGATGAAAAAGATAGTTCTACAATATCCACCTCACAAAATCCCGTAGACATTACAACGAACATGGGGGACAAAGATAGTAACGACATATGTCCACCTAATTTTGTTGGCATCATTGGGGACACTGAGAGATGCGATAAGTTCTACCATTGTGTACTTGGTCGAGTAACGACATTATACTGCTTAACTGGATATGAATTTGACAGTAAAGTTAATGTAAGTTATATGTTTTAGTACATTGTTACAATACTTGTTTCCAATTACTAATTTCACAATAAAGCGCGGCGATAATTTTCGAAACTTGATAATTGAGCGTCTTCATACTAAGTTTCTTTTGAATACTCTCCTACACGCAGAAAGTAGAATGAAATAATTTTTTACAATACAAATATTCGCTTTGGCGATTTTCTAGCGGCGTCCTTTGAGTCCTACAAAATTCAATTTTTTACATTTCTAATTTCATTTTATACAGTTAAAATATTATGCTCAAAGCATTATATTTTGTCAAATAATAATTTGTCAGCGGAAAATTGTACTAATCTCTCTACAGTCGTAAATAACATGAATAAATTGTAGGATTGCATAAGAATTTCGCCATTCAGCTCACAAGAAGTATAAATTTGAGGCTTTTTAAATTCAAACAGTTACCTATCTTAGTTTTGGAACTATATTATGTAATATTTGTACTTACATAAAATATTGTAAATTACGAATAAACTAAAAATCTTTTTCTTAAATTTGCAGGACTGTGTTGCCATCTCTGAAAACGGATGCTATGCATCAAAGGGATTACTAACCACAACCAAGTCAGCGCAAATTACATCTGTTGGGACAACTGAAAACAATAAAGAAATTGGAGAAACAACGTTAGACTTCAAAGATCCAACGCAAGAATCCACTTCTACCGATTTTAATAAGATATCTACGGAATTATTGGAAACAACTACAGATTCTAAAACAACAACGTCAAGTATTTGCCCTCCTGGTGTATCTGGAAATTTCCCTCATCCAGAAAATTGCCAAGAATACTACCATTGCATCGCTGGGTTTGCAACTATCCTCAGATGTACACCAGAAAATGAATTTGATCCAGAAACTAGGGTACGAAAATTACATATCCATTAACTTAACTTAATTATTCTTAACACAGTATATTTTTATTTAGTAATATATATTTAGTTTATTTCATAGTATTAGGCACCCTTTGTAGTCAAATTCAAATAAGTATCTTACTTAGAGTTGAATAGTAAATTAAATTTAATTTAAGAAATCTTGTAAATAATTCCAAAATATAAATTTATTTCATACAGGCATGTCAGCCGATTTCTGAAAATGGTTGTCTTGCGTCAAAAAATGAAAGAAGTTCTACAAGTAAATCTGAATTAACAACGGAATCCGATGCTGCAACTACAAATTCGGGTGACCAAACGTCTAATAATGATGACTTTGTAACTGATGTAGGATCAACCAATACGGAAGACAATGAATCGAATACTTATGACACTACAACTAATATAAATGAAGCAACAACAGACAATTCTGCAAACGATCAAAACACAACCACTTCTAGTGCAGATAAAACTACAATAACTGGTGAAAATATGGAAAGCTCTGCGACTGACCATTCAGATGGACACTTATCGACTTCTCAAAATCCTGTCCACATTTCAACAACAGATATAACAACATCTAAATCGGAAGAAACTACAAATAATGTGGATGTAACAGGAATTGAAACAGAGTTAACTACTAAAGATTCTTACAATGATGAAACGACAGCAGATTCTTCTGATGAAGAGGACAGTTCTTCAACGAATGATTCGGACGTAGCAATTTCCACCTCACAAAATCCTGTAGACATTACAACGAACATGGGAGACATTGGTAGTAACGCTATATGTCCACCTAATTTTGTTGGCATCATTGGGGACACTGAAAGATGCGACAAGTTCTACCATTGCGTACTTGGTCGAGTAACGACATTGTACTGTTTAACTGGATATGAATTTGACAGTAAAGTTAATGTAAGTTGTATTTTTTTATATTTTGTAAAAAGTATTAACAGTTACGAACAACAGGAACAAAAATATTGAAATAAATCTTAAATGGGACTCGAACCCGCAGCTCTTGGCTCTTTCGGGTTTGTTTTAACACTAACACTCAATTCCTTTGAAAACTCTGATATGTAGGAAGTAGAATGTGATAATTTTCACAACATTCACTAGGACGTGGACATTTCTAGTGGCATTATTTGAGTCCTATAAATTTCAATTTCGTACATTTCTAATTTTAGTTGAAATATTACGTAACCAAAGCATTATCTCTTGTCAAATAATAATTGCTAGAATGTTTTGTCAGCGAAAAACTCTACTAATCTCCCTAGAGTCGTTAATAAGATAAATAAATTGTGAAATTGCATAAGAATTTCGCCATTCAGCTTTCAAGAAGTATAAATTTAAGGCTTTTTAAATTCACATAGTTACCCATCTTATTTTTGGAACTATATTATGTAATATTTGTACTTATACAAAATATTGTAAATTTTGAACAAACTAAAAATCTTTTTCTTAAATTTGTAGGATTGTGTTGCCATCTCTGAAAACGGATGCTATGCATCAAAGGGATTAATAACTACGACCAAGTCAGCGCAAACTACGTCTGTTGGAACAACTGAAAATAATAAAGAAATTGGAGAAACAACGTTAGACTTCAAAGATCCAACGCAAGAATCCACTTCTACCGATTTTAATCAGATATCTACGGAATTATTGGAAACGACTACAGATTCTAAAACAACAACGCCAAGTATTTGCCCTCCTGGTGTATCTGGAAATTTCCCTCATCCAGAAAATTGCCAAGAATACTACCATTGCATCGCTGGGTTTGCAACTATACTCAGATGTACACCAGAAAATGAATTTGATCCAGAAACTAGGGTACGAAAATTACATATCCATTAACACTTTCACATGTATATTCTTAACACAGTATATTTTTATTTAGTATTGTTTATTTATCTTATTTCATAGTATTAGGTACCTTTTGTAGTCAAATTCAAATAAGTATCTTACTTAGAGTTGAATAGTAAATTAAATTTAAGTTAAGAAAACTTGTAAATAATTCTAAAATATAAATTTATTTCATACAGGCATGTCAGCCGATATCTGAAAATGGTTGTCTTGCGTCAAAAAATGAAAGAAGTTCTACAAGTAAGTCTGAATTAACAACGGAATCCGATGCTGCAACTACAAATTCGGGCGACCAAACGTCTAATAATGATGACTTTGTAACTGTTGTAGGATCAACCAATACGGAAGACATTACAACTAATATAAATGAAGCAACAACAGACAATTCTGCAAACGATCAAAACACAACCACTTCTAGTGCAGATAAAACTACTATAACTGGTGAAAATATGGAAAGCTCTGCGACTGACCATTCAGATGGACACCTATCTACTTCTCAAAATCCTGTCCACATTTCAACGACAGATATAACTACATCTAAATCGGAAGAAACTACAAATAATGTGGATGTAACAGGAACTGAAACAGAGTTAACTACTAAAGATTCTAACAATGATGAAAAAACAGCAGATTCTTCTGATGAAAAGGACAGTTCTTCAACGAATGATTCGAATGTACCAATTTCCACCTCACAAAATCCTGTAGACATTACAACGAACATGGGAGACATTGGTAGTAACGCTATATGTCCACCTAATTTTGTTGGCATCATTGGGGACCCTGAGAGATGTGACAAGTTTTACCATTGCGTACTTGGTCGAGTCACAGAATTATACTGTTTACCTGGATTTGAATTTGACAGCACAGTTTCAGTAAGTACCTTCTTTATATTATATAATTATACATTTAATAATATTTTGTTTTAACATTAAGGAAAGAAAACAACTTTAAATAATTATTTTCATTTAAGTTAGTTTTTTTATAACAAGGACATACGTTGAAATGTCAATTTGAATTTGAAGAAGAAAAAATTATTGTAGTCAACTAAATAAATTTTTCTTTAATTTACAGGGTTGCGTTGCCGTCTCCGAAGGTGGATGTTATGCATTAAAAGGATTGTTGACTTCAACCAAATCAGCAGAATCTACAACAGCTAAAATTGAAATGACGACACCACCAATATGTTTACCAACAGATTTCGGAAATGTACCAGATCCAACGGACTGCACTAAGTATTATCTGTGCTCTGCTGGCATGGCTATATCCCTGACCTGTATTGTTGGACACGAATTTGATCCTACAATTCGGGTAAGTTCTATACTTAGTCACAGACGTATCATAACATTGGTTTGCCTGGCAAACAATGTCAAGCCAGACAAAGAAGCGACGTGATATATATTATGATTTTTTGTAATTTACATTACTACTGCATACGTGTCCACTGCAGCGTCTTTCCCCGGGTGCATTTGAACCTGCACCCCGGAACTTTATATGTTCTTATCAAGCTACGATGAAATTCTTATACTTATCACGTCTTATTTATGTTGTTAGTATCTTTTTTTTATTTTTACCGCTACCTATTTTTCATTTTTTCCGCTACTCAAGAATTATTACGTTGAATACACGTATTTTACGCTGATGGACAAACACATCTTGCGTAAACATACTAATCATATATATATACTATTATGTTTTTAATAAAAAAGGTACATTTTAATAACAGTTAAAATAATAACTTTTATTACAATCTTAAATTTTAATTATTTCAAATGTACACTGAATTTTAAATAATTAATACAAAAAATCACTTAAACAATTACTATATATTTTCTATATATCTTACTTATGTCTTTTTATATATCTTATTTTATCTTAATTATGTCTTATTAACAATTCCAGCAATGTGCGCCTATATCGGACAACGGTTGCACCGCACAGAAATTAGCCAATGAATATGTGACTGACACAAATAAGAACGATCCAAAGGAAAACGATGAAAATGAATTTAAAACAGATCAATCAGAATCAACAACAGCTAAAATCGAAGTGACTACCCCCAAGATATGTTCACCAACTGATATTGGAAATGTACCAGATCCAACAGACTGTACTAAGTATTATTTGTGCTCTGCCGGTATGTCCATACCATTGCGGTGTAACGTTGGATTTGAATTTGATTCAGTGAGCCGGGTGAGTTGGCGTTTTATTTAATATTATACGCTTAGGCTCCCAAAAGGGTTAAAATGGGACTCTATAACTAAGACTGTAAGGGTGGGTCGCAACAGCCTGTTGGGCTGTATCCCATGAATTGTTATAATCTGTTGCCGGTATGCTAAAAGAACCAACAATAATAAAATTGATATTTAAGTGTGGCTTCATATTTCTATGATATGAAAACTTTTGAGTGCAATTCCGACTATCACTTATTTTTATATTATAATGAACTTGAATTATTTCACTATGACAATCTTAAGTTATTTGTTATATATTTTTGGCATTCTTGATATTTTGGTTTTATACATAGCAATAAAAGCATCACGCCTGACGCTTTAGCATGCATATGTAAGCGTTGACAGAGAGGGCCTAGACTTAAAACACTCCTTCCTCCGTTTTCCACCTAAACGAGGAAACTAAAAAAGAAGAAAATGTTCTTTTTTTTTGCTTCATACTTTATCCTTGGCACATGGCAGAAACCACAGGAACCTAGTGTTAAGATACTCCGTTCGCTGCTTTCCGCCTTAGTGGCGGACTCGACGCTCCGCTTTGCCTAGTTGCCATAGTAAAAACAATGAAAATAGAAAAATCCTTCTTCTCTTAGGCAGACGCTACGCCTAATTATTATTGAATTTAAAAATTTAAACAAATCTTAAGTTAAACCAATAAATAACTTTTTAATATCATCAAAATTTTATTTTTAGCAATGTGTGGAAATATCGGAAATTGGTTGTTTGGCAAAGTTAAACAGCAATGAATCATCTAGAACTACTACAATTGAGAACGTAGCTGTAGAAGATGAGAAAAAGAGTACAGAAGGGGGTGAAGGAGAGTCTACAGTGACAAATGTTGATGATACTGAAGTAATTTGTCCACCAGGAGTATTTGGTCATATAGCAGATACAAAGAGATGTGACAAATTCTATTTGTGTACTGGAGGACTAACTCTGCCCCTGTATTGTTTGAGCGACCATGAATTTGATGTTAATTCAAATGTAAGTAAATTACAAGCATCCTCTAACCTAACTTGCTTTGTTATAGTATGAGGCTAAGTATTCAACAATCATCGAACTTATTGATGATAGAGAAAGAAAAAGATAGAGCTATAAAATATATTAGGATAGAAGGAAGGATAAATCATAATTAAATCTTAGGTTTACATTTTACCTTAATATTTTAACTTAGCAGGGTAGGCAAAAGGGACCACAGGAACTGTAGGAACAGGGTGTTAGGACACTTCGGTCCTCTCTTTCCGCCCTTCAAGACATTGCGTGTTGAGGGGCTATAATATCTGATCATAATTTATACATATATATGTCAAAATAATCTTTGATTTAGCAATTTTACGAGCCACAAAGTCACGAAGATTACGTGTTCGAAACGTCATTGTCAAAATCAATGTACGCCAATAGTATGTTTAAATGTGGGCTGTATTTTAATTGGATCTCTTTTAAGCATGCAATCTTCTATTATAATCCCTTTTTTTTTCTTTTTCACTTTTATTTTCAATGTGACATTGACTTAGTAAATTGTGCAACTTACCTTCTGCCATAAAAAGAGAAGCAAGAAAATAAATCATAGAACTTATTATTAGCACAAAAATAAGTTTAAATTCTTTCGTTATAATCTTGAAATATTTTGACATCAAGTCTATGTCAGTCGTTTAATCGATTTTGAAGAGTTTTATATTTACTAATAATACACATACATCGAAGCTTCTCAAGAGGTAAACTTAAATAACTAAACGTGTTTGTTCCAGCAATGTGTTCCGATATCAGACAACGGCTGTACTGCATCTAGAGCATGAAAGAATTGGCAACGAAATTGGAATTTGGCTAAATAATATACTCTTATATACAAAAATCATAAGATAATAATAACTTGAAAACGTTATTTATTCTCTTTGTACCTGTTCAAAGATCATATATTATATTTTATTTAAAAGTATCAAGATCAGAATCAGTGATATCTAAATGCAATATGAATTATTATTTATTTTAGTCATAAGTTTGTAATATATGCTTTTCAATCATAATTTGGTTTTTATTTCAATTTATCCATTAATTTTTTAATCTTCTAGAGAAAGTCCTATAAAAATCGTTTATAAAACTTTCGGAGAATATCTCTGTCAAATAGAAAGATAGAGAGAAATAAACGGAGAGACATGCTTGCGCAAGAAGTCAGTCGTAGAATACAAATCAATTGAATTGGGCTGCGTTCGAGAAACTTGTTAATAATATTTTTTATGATTTTTCAAAGTGTTCATCCACACTGAGGTTAGAAAAATACTTAAGAATGAGCTTGCGGTTTCAAGCTCCGCTGCGTTCGAGTTTTATGTCTTCTTTAAGTATATTTCTAAATATCGTCTCACCCAGTATCGTGTTTGAAGTAAAAGATTTTCAATGATAGCCTTATCCGCAAGCTCCAAAGTCATTTTAGGAGCAAAGAAGAGATGTATTCTTGGCATTTTTTTATGCGACATGTATGGAAAGCATTAGAAACAATGAAATCCTTAGATGAACAAAATTTTTAACAAATTTTTGGAAACCGTCGTGGCGCAGAGGCGAAGCGTCTGTCTGTAAAAGCAACGGTTTGAAGGTTCGATTCCCACTCGAGGTAGATGTATTTTTCTATTTCCTTTTTCTTCGCTCTGGCAAATAGACAAAGCGCGGCGTTGAGTTCCGTCACTCAACACGCAATGTCTCGAAAAAGGTGTAAAGCGGGGACGGAGAAAGCAGGGATTAAGCAAAGGAATGTCGTAATACTAGGTTCATATGGTTCCTGCAGTTTCCTCTGCCTACCCTGCAATATGCGGGATAAAGCGTAAAGCTAAAAAAATTCTTGCATAGCTGCTGTACTTAAAGGAAGCAGGAGCAGAATGGTGAAGATTAAGGGAAATCTACATATATCTAGCAATAAGTCTACAAAGGCCGTCGTGGAGGACCGTCGTAGCGCTAAAGCGTAGCGATTGCCAGTAAACGCGATGGTTTATGGTTTCCATTCCTACTCGGGGAAGATGGATTTTTCTTTTTCCATTTTCTTTGCTCTGGCAACTAGTAAAGCGCGGCGTTGAGTTCCACCATTAGATACGCAATGACTCAAAAAAGGCGGAAAACAGAGAACGGAGTGTCTTAGCACTAGGGTGGATAAAGCGTGAAGCTAAAAAATACATCAAGCGGCTGATGGATGGATGGAATATGTGGTAGGTAATCAAGGATTAAGAGAAAATAAATAAAATACAAGTGCCACACCGCAGTAACGACTGAATATTTACATTTAATTATCAATATCACATTTTGTCATGACAAATATAATAAAAAAATGTTTTAGTAATAAAATAATTATATAGGAATCTTTTATTCAAATAAAACGCTATTTTAAAATTCTGTGCTTAAAGAGAATATATCGAAATATTTATAGAGTCACTTTGTCTTTACAGTATCCCATCAGAAAAGAAAAAACTGTATCCGCCTCAAAACGTATCGCCACGTAAACATATTTATTTATTAAATATATTATCTCTAAGTAAATGTAAAAGTATCGTAAGCACGTAAAGTATCCTAAAAGTTACTTTTCATAACAGACTTTTGTGTTTTATGATCTAAATTTTATTTCTTCATTACCTCTTACCGGCTATGTCTTCAAGAACTTAATTTACTTGTTAGTTTGTCCCATAATCTTCGTTTTCTTGCTCATTTATCTCATAATCAGTTTGTTTTTCAGTTGGATCACTCTCACGGTCATTTAATTTTATGATATTATATAAAAATTCTATCATTTCTTCTAAAGATTTGCGTTTTCGACAATGGGCTTCTAAATGTGGCATGCATTTCTGTAATTTTTAGAAATTATTATAGAGGTGATATAGACCTAAAAAAAATTTAGAAAATTAGAACTTTTTTCACGAATTTTCAAAGACTACAGATTAATCATCCTTTTCAACTGAGTTTGAATATTGATGACTGTGGCTTCAATTATTAAACAAAGCATGAGGCGTGATAGAAAAAAATTATAAAATATTATTCTTACCAAAGCGTAGGGGTTGAAGTCGTATCCGTATCCGCAGCTATATTTTTTTATTTTTCCAAATGAGCACTCGTAGTAAGTTGTACAATCATTTTGATCCGGAAACTGGAAGTTGTCCCAAAACCCGCATACGAGACCTAAAGGTTGCGAGTGAGTAGGAGATTCCGGTTCAGACGAAGGAATAGATGTAGAACTACTTGGTAGTATAATGGGTAACATCTTCGCAGACTTCGTTGATTTTTGTGTTGTTATAGAAAAGTAACATGGTGGAGGAGAATATGGCAGAGGTGGTAAAGTGCGGACAGTTTTAGTTACAACTGAGTTTGTTTTAGATCTTTCTGTTGATGTTGTCATAGATTTATTTATTGTCGCAGATTGTGTTGATTTAAACTCTTCTGGAACAGATGGTTTCAATGTATATAGCTTTGTAGCTGTGTTTTCAATATATATAATTGGTTCCGTGGTTGATATTTCTGGTTCTACCGTCACAATTGATCTATCTACTGTTGCAAAAGGTTCAATTGTTGTGGACAAATTTTCTGCTATATTTTCTGTAGATTCTGTAATTCTTTGGTGAAACGTTGATGGCATATTTGAGGTAAGATCTGTTTTTTCACGTACATTGACTTCTGAAGGACACGGTGATACTGTTGTAATAGGTATGGTTGTAGTTAAATCAGTTGTTGACATTAAATTTAATATGGACGACGGTAACGTTACAGGTTCCCATGATGTACTATTTGTGTGAGCTGTTGGCGAATATTTTAATGTTGTTAAAAATGGTGTGGAACTTGTACTCGTCTCAGCTGTTATATAGTTCGTAGTTTCTGTAAAATCGGACGAAGAAGATAATTCTACTGTTGTTTGAGTTCGTGGTGCTGTATCTGTAGTTGATATAAATTGTGATGGTGGCGATTGAGATGTTATTTCTGTAAGTATATATTGTGTGCTTGTTATGAATTCTCTGTTAGATAGTTCTGGTGTTGATAAATTTTCCTCGATTGTATAGCGCTCGGTACTTGTGAATTCTCTGGAGATATTTTCAATATGGTTTGGTATTGTCGTGCTTTCAACTTCTGTACTTGTATTTATTGGGTAAGATAAATTTTGTGAATAAGATGATATTATTGGGGCTGATGGAAAAATAGGTAACAGCGGTAAGAATCCTGTATTTACTTGCGGCTCCGATTGAGGAATATCTGTCGTCACTGTTGGAGCAACAACAGAAGATGTTGTCATACTAGATGAAATAAAATTGTTAGTACTTGTTTTAAATTTTGATGAAGATGCTAAAATAGTTGACATATATTCTATGGTTCCATTTTCTAGTATTGTATATGGTGTGGAATCCGTGAAATCTGACAAAGGCTCAGTAGAAATTTCGTTAGAAAAATTTTCCGTTATTGGGGATAGTTCGCCACTTTCTGTAATAGAAATTGTAGTTGAAAATAATGGATTTTTACTAGAAGTTAAAGATTCAGTAGCATATGCTTTTCGATCGGTTTTAAGTTGATCCGGCGATATTGTAGGAATTGAGAATATATCGGAGTCTGTAGTTACAGTTATTTCATTAACATGTGTAGTAGTTTCTAACGGTGTCGTAGTTTCAATTTTTCTTTGTTCTGTAATATTATATCCTCGTGTTGTGTCTGGTTTTATATTATAAGGATCTGTAGTAAATGCGATTGAAGAAGCTGTATATAAATTTGTATGTCCAGATTCTGCAAAATTAGTTGGGTCTGTTACATTTATAATTACTGTTACTTTCTCAGTGGTAGCCTCATGTAGATTTGTGGAAAACATTGTACTTGGTTCTTTATTATTAGACACTGTAGAAGATGTAATTGAAGAAATTGTATATAGTTTTGCATGTCTAAACTTTCCAGAATTAGTTGAGTCTGTCACATTTACATTTGTTATTTGAGATGGCGTAGATATTTCAACTTCTGTTGAAGAAAGTGGGCTGTGACCTGTATCAATCGACTCAGTCGTAGATACATTCTCAGCGGGTACCTCATATACATTTGTGGAAGTGTAAAATGTACTCGGTTCTTTATTGTTAGATACTGTAGATGAAACTGAAGAAATTGTATATAGTTTTGTCGGACCGGAGTCTACAGGTTGAGAAGATTCTGTTACATCTATATATGTAATTGGTACTTCAAAACTTGTAGTAGTTGTTTTATCAGTAAGTCTTGAAACGTCTGGCGCAGGTGAAAGTGTAGAAATAGCGTAGTCGTAAGGTGTAGACTCAGAAGGATTTGCTGGGAGAATATCAACTCTAGTTGGATTTTTGTTATTGGACGCTTGGCGGGTTGTATATAAATTAAACTGACTAGTTTCTATAGTTTCAGTTAATTCCGGTGTATCAACATGTGTGCTTTTCGATTCCAATGGAGTAGTTGTTGTTTCTATTTGTTCTGTTACGTTCAATGGAAAATCTGACGACGGATTTTGGGTTGAATCTGTTGGTTCAATCCATAGTGTAAATAACGATATAGGCTGAGACGGATTCAGTGAATTACCGTTGGAATCCGTAATTATCGTTGGAATTTCACTGGTAAATTCTGTAGGAGAAATAAAAGCAGGAGTTGTGGAAGCATTAGTCTCACTAGATCGTGCCGATCCGGTGAATTCTGTAACAGTGACATTTAAACTTTCTCTTTGAGATTTAGTTGTAGCCACATTTTTTTCTTCTGTTACGTTTGAAAAAAAGGAGCTACTCCTTGAAACACTCGGTAATGTAACTGTTATAGGAGTGGTAGCTTCAGGTGTACTTATGGATACAATTGATGTAGGTTTTTCACTATCAGTTTCGGATGTTATAGCAGGTGTTGTATGAACTGGTTGACTTAATGCGACGGATTTAGCTGATTCTTTTGCATGGATACCTATTGGATCTAATGGTTTACTAGTTTCTATTTCATTTTGTTCTGTACCGTTATAAGTAAATTCTGTTGTCTTACTCGGAATAGACGACTTAGTCGATAACGTAAAAATTCTAGAAGTACTAGAAGTTAGTACAGATGAATTTGTTGTGTTAAGTTTTAAATTTGGTAAAGAAGGGATTGCATTTGGTAAAAAAGGAGTTGCATTAGGGAATGGCCAAATATTTGTTTTGTTGGTAGGCACTGGGGGTCTCTGGTAAATAGGTACAGGAAGTATCAATATAGGGAGTGTCATGTTGCAACATGATGTTGCCACTAGGGGCTGGCAGCTCTGGAATAAGATTGGCATTATATTACTATAAATAAGTAAACATTTAATATTATAACAAAATTAATCGTAAAGATAAAAATCTTGAGACTTACATTGGTCTTGATATCGAAAAACAGGTTATTTGGGCATGTCTGTATAAAAGCATTGGATAACCAGCACAGTATAAAGGATTGGCAATCGCTTGGATAAGGTATGGCATTTAGAGTTTGATTGGAACAAGGGTTACTCATAGTTAATGCTGCATATAAAAGTATCAAAAACAAGATATGTTCTGAAAAAAAAAGTCAATATACATATGTAGATATATGTTAAATCTGTTAACTGTCATAAATACTATAGTACAGGTAAGAAATTATACGTGGACCGTTGTGGCGCAGAGGCGAGGCATTTGCCTGTAAACTCATTGGTTTGTGGATTCGATTCCCATGATTTTATTTTATTTCCCTTTTTTTCCGTTTTTACAACAAGGCAAGCACGACGTTGAGTTATGCCATTCAACGTGCAATATCTCGAAAGGAGAAAAGTGGGGCACGGAGTGTTCTAACACTAGGTTCCTGCGGCTCCTGCGATGGTTTCAGCCAATTTAAGAGAAGAATTATCACTTGTTTCATTATAAAATACAATTTAGATAAAAATTTCCTGTTTAAACAGAATTTTTGTTTTTAAAAAAAGCTTTACATAATTCAATTGAAATCCAAATTTTTAACACGTTTAAATTATATAAAAAAGCTTCAAATTTACACATAAAATACAAAAAAGCTCACCTTTTCTCTTGGAAAGTTTCATTTTGTACTTAATTTTCATATAATAATTCATATGATAGAGAAAACTAACATATACATTACGGCTAATTCGTTACTGTTGAAATAATGAAACATAATTACGCTAATTACGATATAGTGATAATGACCGAAGAAATCGATTCTTGTTACTGATAAAGGATATCATACGTAATAAGTATTAAACTCTTGAAATATGTATATATATATATATATATATATATATATATATATATATATATATATATATATATATATATATATATATATATATATATATATATATATATATATATATATATATATATATATATATATATATATATATATATATATATATATATAAAGCGTTTAATACAGTTGACTCATATATTATTTAACTTACTCTTAGGTTTTCCACATTTCTCCAAAAACTGTTGAACGGTTTTCTTCACATATTTATAATCGCACTCAAAACACTAAGTACAACGGGAAACTCTTTTTTCACTTCACGTATAAATGCTGGTGTACTGCAAGGTGATGTGCTGTCTCCCCTTACCATTTTCTATTTTTATTAACACTTTGAACTGACAACTTGTAAATTTATAAGACTTTTTCTAATAACGATATATTTTGCGAATGATCTTAATTCCGATTTACAGTTAATTTGTACCTGAAGCGAAATGTTCAAAATTGTTAATCTTGTAATCTCATTTCATCTCATCTAATCCAAATAAGTCGAAACTATGTAAGTTTGACCATTCTAAGCAATTACTCTTATCTAGACACAATTCTCCGTTCATTTTCTTTTATAATATTTAATAAGAACTCAACGACAGTGGTAAGAATTTGAGAATCAGGATACACAGCACATTTTCCTGGTCATCTCAAATAGCTGAGCTGAGCCAAAAGATCTATTGCTGCATCGATAGCTTGAGAAGATGGAAAAATCTCTCACCGTTAAAAACCAAATCACCTTAAAGGTATTCACATCTTGAACGATGAAGAAGTGGGATCGACTTGAAGAAGTATTGTCACGTAACACATTATCACACTAAGCCTAAATGGCTTACCGGGGAAGATCGACGGCATTTACACTCTCATTCTTCTGTACAAAATTCTTTACTATCCTATAACCCCTTCTAACCCCCAATTAATTTAAGTTAAGATTTAAGTTTTTGGAGTCAAATACTTCACTCCCAACATCTATGTTCTCGCAATTATAATTCCTTTGAAGTACCTGTAAAGACACATGCCATAAAGATTCCTTTACTTTCCAAAGCATTAAGAGTTTGGAATGCAATAAGGGTTTTTTTTAATATTATAATTCATATTATTATTAATTAACTATTTATTATAACTATGTTATTTTTATATTATATTAAGTCTATATGTACATATTTATTTATATGTATGTAAGTATGTTAAGTGGCTTAATTTTTTAATATTTTATTAGTATTGAGTACTTAAATATAATGATATATATATATATATATATATATATATATATATATATATATATATATATATATATATATATATATATATATATATATATATATATATATATATATATATATATATATATATATATATATATATATATATATATATATATATATATATATATATAGATATAGATATATATATATATATATATATATATATATATATATATATATATATATATATATATATATATATATATATATATATATATATATATATATATATATATATATATATATCATTATATTTAAGTACTTAATACTAATAAAATATTAAAAAATTAAGCCACTTACTTACATACATATAAATAAATATGTACATATATATATATATATATATATATATATATATATATATATATATATATATATATATATATATATATATATATATATATATATATATATATATATATATATATATATATATATATATATATATATATATATATATATATATATATATATATATATATATATATATATATATATATATATATATATATATATATATCTCGCATGATTGTTGTTTACGAAGTAGGGCTAATATCGGTATGTTTTTGATTTTTCTGGATCTGTTGAAATAAAATAATTGTAGTTTATATCTTGTATTTTCATAATAACCAGTGGTGAGTTGCGGAACCTAAGTTGATTAAATTTTTACTGACTAGACTACCATTTAGGAGACATGGTATATTTAGGTCGAGGAGACTTGATCAGGGGATCAAGTCTCGGTCAAATTTGCTTAACAGTTACACGATAACAATTGAATACGCACTAGTACGAGCATGTTTATGTTTTTCATTTCGTGCCACGAGTCTATAAAACTAAGAAAAGCAGTAAAAAGTGGGAGCATGTTAACAAAGATAAATTAAAAATTTGCAGGTCATATATAACTTTAAGTCGCTACGGGGTACAACTAAGTCATAGCAACTGTCAGTAATGACTGTAAAACGTTACGTAAAAAAAAGGCACTTCATCTCACAAATATGAGCCTGATTATAAACAGGCGCAATATTTTTCCAAAGATGAAGAATTGGATTTATCAACTTAATTAGAAACAACCAACAAACTGCATTATTGATGCCAAAAGCCGAGAATTGGAGAGATTGAGAAGATTTTATCTTTTAAACATATACTTTTTAAGGATAAGATTTTTAAAACAAAGTTTACTTTTCAAAGTTGTTCAATTAAGATAGATATTTGTATTTTTGCACAGTTAACAAATCTTTAAAGTTTAGAATTCCATTGTGATTCCTAAATAATTATAAAAGAAAAAAAAACAACAGGTAGGATCAACTCTCCTATACATTGAGGACACTTGGTACAAAACTATCATAGAGGTTTTCGGTTATTATTTTAGAAAAGATTATTATTAGATTATTATTTAAAAAAAAATTATGAATATTTTAGATTTTATGATCGAAAAGGGGGTTGTTGAATGGACTGATGCAAACCGACTTTCTGGCAGAGATTGAGAGTCAGAATCTACTGTCTAACACCGAGACTACTCAGGCTGCTTGGGATCTGAAGACAGACTGTAGTACATAGCAGCGAAACGTGCCAGCAAAAGAGCTGTAGCCAGCGCCCGCAGTGAAAGTTTGTCGCCATTATACGACAAACTTGATATTGTGGAGGTGCAGAAGCTCATATACAAACTGGCACGTGCTCCGGAAAAAGCGACCCTGCGTCGCTTATTACAAAATGTCTTTGTGTCATTGATTGTCACGGCACGTTGCTTTGTTATCATGTCTCTGTGAAGGAGAGACGGAGAAGCTACTTCAAGGAGCTACTGAACACTCAGCACTCTTATTAGCATCCGCATGAATTACCTCCTAACCTAGGACTTATTGCCCCAATAACTTTTGACGAAACTCGTAATTGTCTTCGACACATGAAGAAAGGCGATAGGATCTGATGACATACCGATCGAGGCGTGGAAATCGCTGGACACTCTTGGTGTGCTAATACTTACTGACCTATTTAACCGTATCTTGAACTCTGGAGCGACGCCACACCAGTGGTGGCAGAGCTTCATTATCCCTATTTACAAAGGGGAAGGGGAAGGGGATTTATAGGAGAATTAAGATTATGAGCCACACTTTGAAGCTCTTCGAGCGCATGATCGGCATCACGCTGCGCCAAGAGTGTGCTAACTCTGAGTCTCAGTATGGGTTTCAACCAGGATCAGGCATTATGGGTGCCATTTTTGCCCTCAGAACATTGTGGAGGCAAGACAAGGAAAAAATGAAAGCTCTGCATGCGGCCTTTTTCGACCTGCAGAAGGCCTTTGACTGTGTGCCACGTCAGTATATCTAGTGGGCATTGCGGTCCAAGGGGATATTGAAATTATCAGAAGCCTATATTGAAATTATCAGAGATATGTATAAAGATTCCGCTTCTGTTGTTGGGACCGCTGTTGGCGATATTTAGTCCTTCTCGATTACTGTAGCGGTTCACCAAGGCTCAGCTCTTAGTTCGTTATTAATTCGTTATTAATGTAGTACTATATACTGTCTCGGCCCACATCCAAGACCAGCCTCCGCGGCATATGATGTATGCTGATGACATAGTACTCATTGATAAGAATCGACTGATGCTTGAGCGTAAAGTGAATTCCTGGAAGGGTGCGCTTGAGAACAGTGGTCTTAAACTGAATGTGTTGAAGACTGAGTACATAGCTTGCGGGAACCCTGACTCAAGCACTATCCGCATTGAATACCTTGGATCCGTTATGCATGGGTCTGGAGGCATCGACCACGACGTCTATGCCTGTATAAGCGCTGCTTGGACCAAATGGCGGGAGGTCACCGGTGTGGTCTGCGATAGCAGAATACCGCCCAAGCTCAAGGGTCTGATATACAAGAGCATTATCCGACTAGTTCAATTATAAGAATGTTGGCCAGCATTATCTCGGCACACTCAGGAGCTTCGCGTTACGGAGATGAAGATGCTGAAGGGCATGTGTGGCGTAACGCCGTCGGACCGCATACGCAACTCATTCATTCTAGGTAGTCTGGGGATCCGTGACATAGCAGATAGGCTCCAGGAGCGTCGTCTGAGACGTGATATATATATATATATATATATATATATATATATATATATATATATATATATATATATATATATATATATATATATATATATATATATATATATATATATATATATATATATATATATTACATAATTATATATCCCTTCTATTTTATTACCTAAGTAATGCTTCAATATAAACGATTAACCAAAGCGAAACTAATAAGTAACGTATTTATTCGTCACAATCGACCATGCAATGAATAGTGACGTAACACATATTATATGTCATCATTACTTATATTAGTATCTGCTGCTTGTACTTCCATTGTACAAAATTACATACATATATATATATATATATATATATATATATATATATATATATATATATATATATATATATATATATATATATATATATATATATATATATATATATATATATATATATATATATATATATATATATATATATATACATCTATGTATATATATATACGTACATACATGTGTATTTACATAACTTCACGCTTTATCCATATCGGGGGTAGTAGCGGGGCAGCATTCCTCTTCAACCTCGTCAAGCTTTTTACATGACCTTCCTCCTGTCTTCGAAAGTCAACCGAGGTCACCCCTTACCTCTCTTATCACTCACTTTCACGTTGCATATATTTTTTACCATTCTTTCATCACTCATTCTCTTGACGTGCCCAAACCATTTCAGCACGTTCTTCTTCATTCTCACTGTGACATCCTCGCTGGTACCTACCATCCTATGTACCTCTTCGTAGAGATCGCATCTCCACAGCATTCATATTTCTTTCATTCTTTTTCTGTAATACCCACGTTTCACTGCCATATGACAGCGTCTTTCCACATCCATTTAGCATTAACCATCTCTACTTAACATACTTCTCAAGTATACTACTTCATTCGCCTGTTCTAATGATTATCCATTCACAAAAAACTTCCATTCTGTCATTTCTTTGTAAATTACAAATACCGGACACAATAATTGTATACAACTGTACTCTACAGTGACAACCTCCCGGTCGGCTATGAAGTCCTGGTACCTGCCACTTGTTGTATACAACTGTACTCTACAGTGACAATCTCCCGGTCGGCTATGAAGTCCTGGTACCTGCCACTTGTTGTATACAACTGTACTCTACAGTGACAACCTCCCGGTCGGCTATGAAGTCCTGGTACCTGCCACTTGTTGTATACAACTGTACTCTACAGTGACAATCTCCCGGTCGGCTATGAAGTCCTGGTACCTGCCACTTGTTGTATACAACTGTACTCTACAGTGACAATCTTCCGGTCGGCTATGAAGTCCTGGTACCTGCCACTTGTTGTATACAACTGTACTCTACAGTGACAATCTCCCGGTCGGCTATGAAGTCCTGGTACCTGCCACTTGTTGTATACAACTGTACTCTACAGTGACAATCTCCCGGTCGGCTATGAAGTCCTGGTACCTGCCACTTGTTGTATACAACTGTACTCTACAGTGACAATCTCCCGGTCGGCTATGAAGTCCTGGTACCTGCCACTTGTTGTATACAACTGTACTCTACAGTGACAATCTCCCGGTCGGCTATGAAGTCCTGGTACCTGCCACTTGTTGTATACAACTGTACTCTACAGTGACAATCTCCCGGTCGGCTATGAAGTCCTGGTACCTGCCACTTGTTGTATACAACTGTACTCTACAGTGACAATCTTCCGGTCGGCTATGAAGTCCTGGTACCTGCCACTTGTTGTATACAACTGTACTCTACAGTGACAATCTCCCGGTCGGCTATGAAGTCCTGGTACCTGCCACTTGTTGTATACAACTGTACTCTACAGTGACAATCTCCCGGTCGGCTATGAAGTCCTGGTACCTGCCACTTGTTGTATACAACTGTACTCTACAGTGACAATCTCCCGGTCGGCTATGAAGTCCTGGTACCTGCCACTTGTTGTATACAACTGTACTCTACAGTGACAATCTCCCGGTCGGCTATGAAGTCCTGGTACCTGCCACTTGTTGTATACAACTGTACACTATAGTGATAATTTCCCGGTCGGCTATGAAGTCCTGGTACCAACCATGTGTTTCTCCTTGAAAAAGTGTTAAACTATAAATAAAGACGACGATTGCTGGTTTGATTCCCATGAAGAAAGAGTAATTTTTATTATCTCGCTCTAGTAACAAGACAAAGCGCGGCGGTGAGTTCTGCCACTTGAAAGGCGGTGCGTGGAGAACGGAGTGTCTTAACACTACCTTCCTTCATCTATCTTTATATGCGGTATGCCGAGTGAAGCTATAAAAACTACCTACAATTTATTCACGCACTATCCCTTTCTAGGTAACCCAATACTAATACCTACCTATACCTACCTATCTACCTGTACCTAATACCTACCTATACCTCTTACGCCAGCACTGTCATTAACCTCTAAGAGGTCATTTTAATGTCTATATATTTTTCATTAGAGAAAAAAAAAACAACAAAATTAACATACATTGTATTTCATTAATCATTAATAATTATTCAATCTTCTTCATCTTCTCCGCTGTCATTATTCTCATCATTTCTAATTCTTGCCTCCAATTCCTTTGCGGGATTGAAAACACCACTGGTTTGAGCGTTACATATAAAACATCTTTTGTTTTTTTATAATTCTCTAAAGCGCATTTCTCACAAAAGTAGTGTTTACATCTGAAAATACAATTGGAGGATCTCAAATACGGCAATTAACATTTTTTTTTTAAACATTAAAAATTTAATAAACATTTTTTTTTTCACATGGCAGGGTAGGCAGAGGGAGCTGCAGGGACCGTGGGAACCTAGTGTTAAGACACTCCGTTGCTTAGTCCCTCCTTTCTCGAGGCATTGCGTGTTGAGCGGCGGAACTCAACGCCGCGCTTTGTCTAGTTTGCCAGAGCGAAGAAAATGGAAATAGCAAAATCCATCTTCTCCGACTGGGGATCGAACCCAGAAACCGTCCCGTTACAGGCACACGTTGCGCCTCTGCGCCACAACGGCCCTCAATTACACATTAAACATTTAATTGGAATTAAATTGGTTATAACATTACTGTGTAAGATTTAAAATCAGTGAAGATATAAGTGATAGAACGTCAAATTTGGGGAAAACGTGTCTTAATATTAGATTCTCTACGCCTATCCTGCTAAATGCGGGATAAAGCGTGAAAGCTGCAAATCAAAGCTACCAAGGGTTCCCAATTCCATAATTAACTTAAATGGAAAGTATGCTGTCAGGTTTTATTATATGATTTAAAAGCAGTTATTTTAAATGAGAAATACATATATAAATAGATATATAGGGATATTTGATATTAATTAAAGAGGGCCGTCGTGGCGCAGAGACGTAAGCGTCTGCCTAAACGCGACGGTTTCGATTCCCACTCGGGGACCATCTTCCCCGAGTGGGAGGTGGAGGTGGAGTGGGGAGTGTTTGCTATTTCCATTTTCTTCGCTCTGGAAACTAGGCAAAGCGCGGCGTTGAGTTCCGTCACTCAACATGCAGCGCCTCGAAAAAGGCGGAAAGTGGAGACGGAGAAAGCAGGAACTAAGTAACGGAGTGTCTTAACACTAAGTTCATATAGTGTCTGCAGTTCCTTCTGCCTACCTTGCAATATGCAGGATAAAGCGTGAAGCTAAAAAAAAAAAAGAAAAAAAGAAAAATTAAAAAAAAATGAATTTTAGACAATCTACACACAGATGGACAACAAAATAATGTTATAACAGTTCTATTCTCCTTTTGAAAACTCCAGACAATATATAGAACTCTATATATGTGTGTATATACATATATCTATATGTATGTATGTATGTATGTATATATATATACATATATATACATATATATATATATATATATATATATATATATATATATATATATATATATATATATATATATATATATATATATATATATATATATATATATATATATATATATATATATATATATATATATATATACATATATTTTTTTTTTAGCTTCACGCTTTATCCAGGCTTTAGGCAGAGGGAACTGCAGGGACCGTGGGAACCTAGTGTTAAGACACTTCATTGCTTAGTCCCTGCTTTCTCCGTCCCAGCATATACATATATAAGGTTCAATTCCATTACCTAGTAACAATAGGATCTTTAAAACTATTTCTACATATAAAACATTTGAAAGGCAGCTCTTCATCACTGTGTATCTCATAATCCGAATCAGAGTTATTATTTTTGATTTCCTCCCTCTCTAATTGCCAGCCATGTTTGTAATCTGAACGATCATGGAGGAACTTGCAGGAATCTGAAATGAAATTGGTTTAAATTACATTAAAAGTATAGTACATCATATTTATTACTCAATTTTTTAGCTTCACACTTTTATCCCGCAAAAGGCAGTTCCTGCAGTTCCCTCTGCCTACAGAGGAACAAAAGGAACCTAGTGTTAAGACACTCCGTTGCTTAGTCCTTGTTTTATTTGTCCCCTAATTAACTATGTAATTACTTATATATATTATTTATTTCTCCCTTAATGTCAATTCATGTTTGTAACACAAAAAACTAACAACATGCCATACCTCCAAATCCACAAAATCCTGTTTCTTTGTAATCTTTACATATATCGGGCTGGTAATCCCATCTTAAAAGAACAAAAAGAAAAATATATTAGAAAAACCATTAAATAAAGACAATACTGTATATAAAATGATGTAGCAGAATTTAAACCTGCATCTAAAGTTGAAAGTAAGTTAACTTAATAATTTAGTCGTCGTTTAAACTGTACTAATATAAAATAGTTAGTAACTCTAACAAATAAGTGGAGGAATCAAGAAATTAATAAAAAATAAATGTCAAAATTAATTAATGATAGGTTACAGGAATGGATGATCACGTCGTGATGATACAAAAATATTTTAAAAACAAAACATAAAATTGAAATAAATTAATAATTAAAAATAAAATTAATTTACATTTTGACATTTTATATTAATGTCAACCATCACAAATAATTTTCGCAGTTTGCAGTACTTAAAGAACAAGGAAAAGGAGAGTTAAATCACTAAACTCACCGTACAGTGGCCCTCAAGTTCGCCGGAGCTCGAATTGGTCCTTTTCTTACTAAACCTGAACTTGCATTACCGGCAGCTGTGTCCCGCTTTTTATAATATTGTGCATAGTTATTTATACCGCGGTATACCTAAAAAACGTTTAAATAAAACAAATATGGTGTTTTTTTAATAAATTTAAACAGATAAATTATTATTTAAATTAAAATCGATATGTCAATGGGAGTAAAACGATGTGTCGGATTAAAATCGATTTTTCTAAGACACAAATCGATTAATCGAATTAGAATTAATAATGCCGTTCTTGTGATATATACATTAAGTGCCTTGGACATACTTTCGAGAAAAAGACGTTTAAAGTGTTTATTTTAATTCTTGACGTTTCTGCGGAAGTTTATTTCATTCAATAAGCCATATTTAAAAATTCCAAATATACAGAAATGTGGATCTTGAAGTCTGCTTTCCGAATATGTGCTTGACTCAATGTTGACAAAAATGTGACTTACTGTGATTACGATATGCACGGCAATATATATGTATAGGTCACATAAAACGATTAATCGAATTAGAATTAGTATATATTCTTTTTCTTTTAATTACAATTCATTTTTAAGGCTAGATATTAAAAGCTTGTCAATTATTTCTTTTATATGAAACATTCATTAATTTAACAAAAGAAGCCTTTAAATTTGTTGCTAATAAGTTTTTAAAAAACAGCAAGATTCAAACCTGTTTACTTTTGATATAATCTTAGAATGTACCAAATATATTTATCACAAATAATTATTAAGAAAAAAGTTTGACATTGAAATAAAATAAAATACTTTTAAAATTAATTACAATTTAATATTATTTTTTAAATTATTTTATGGCAAAATTAACACAATGGTAAAAATTGTGAAACCATTGCAGAGATTAGCGTACACAAATACACAAACACAAAAATAAAAATAAAATCAATATTTTAGAGACTATTAAAAGAATAAATTCACACAATGATAGTTAAGTTTCAATATGCCTTTATTTTTTCCATACTTACTTTATCATCGGCCTGTCCCTGCAATTCCTCATTTATTTTCTGCGCCTTCTCAAATATTGCTTGAGCGTCTCTATCCTTTTCTGTATCTAATTCGTAAGTAGCTGTTGCATTTTCTCTTTGTTGTTGCGCTGATAGTGTCATGCTTGGTTTGGTCTGGGAAATAATATAAGTTATTTAATATGTAAATTTTAGTATTCTAATGTATGTATTTAAAGTTATTATTAATATATTGTCATGCTTTATCCTGCACATGGCAGGGTAGGCAGAGGGAACTGCAGGAACCGTAGCAACCTAGTGTTAAGACACTCTGTTGCTTAGTCCCTGCCTTCTACGTCCCTATTCCTATTTAGTCTTCTTTTTTTTTGCGATAACCCAGTGAAAAAATAATGTGAGGAATCAAGGCACTTGATTACCTGTTTTTATAATATTACATTGATCATTAGTCATTTTCTTATTAAACCTATAAATTACATTCAAAATAAGTAAAAAAGAAAATTCAATGAGAAATGATGTGCCACCAGATCTTCCACAGTAATTTAACTTAATTAATTTAAACAAAATTTTCTTCTTCTCTCATCTCTATGCCTTTTCTTCCTTATATGCAAAAAGTACTTACACTTTCATCACTGCTGCTGTTATCGTTACTATCATTTTCAATTTCAACATTTCTCCGTTCTCCACCTGTTGTCTGTATATTTGGATTTGATTTTTGTATCTTCTTAGTAGGTAATACTACCGTAGGCTCGTCTGAGTCTGAACTATTTTTTTCTGTAATTAAATTTTAAATTGTAAGTATTAATTTGTAAGAAAGCTACAATTTATTAAAGTTTTACAGAAAGCCTTTGTATTATTGAGATACAAATACTTCATAAAGAAACAAATTAAATTTTATTTACACCTAAGCAATATTTTGTTTTTTATATAAACATTCATGAACAGAA
Organism: Dione vanillae; assembly: GCA_037178615.1. Lineage (NCBI taxonomy): Eukaryota > Metazoa > Arthropoda > Insecta > Lepidoptera > Nymphalidae > Dione > Dione vanillae. The sequence goes on along the minus strand of JAZFAU010000301.1, from coordinate 55,839 downwards.
GAGTAATTTAGTTGATCTCTTGTTACAGTAATTATTAGTCAGACTTAATAATTATGTTTCTGATGGATAGTACATTTAAAGAGGAATGCTATGATAGGCTATTATTATATATCAACAAAACCCATAGATTTCTTCCTTGTCATATCAGTATTTATGGCACTATAAGCATTACAGTTGAGCACATTTCATTTTGACAATGTCCATTTGAATGGAGAAAATATAAAGAAAAATGTATGGTACAAAGGAGATGGCATATAAATAGCTCAATTATTGATGAAAAAACATGATGTATAGCAAATTATGTACATAGTTTTATCGTTTCTTACCTTAGTAAGGTATTATAGAATATAATAAATATGAATTACCTTCTGAACTCGAAGCTTTACGTTTCCTCCCGCCTCTATTCTTTAAAACTCGTTTCTTAAATGTTGATGGTACTTCCACTTCAACGTCAGACATTTTATTACTTATATATTATTTATTTCAATAAATATTACGTATAAGTTCCATATAATTGGTATTACATTTATATTTTAGCAGTACAAACTATTTAGTACACTATTGTTTGTTTATTAAACTTCAAACTTTTGATAATTGAAGTTTTATAGGTTATGTTCAGATATCTGTACTACAATATTTTGTAAATTAAAAATTGGTTAAGAAAATTGGTTTTATATGATATAATCTATATTGAATAATTATTGCTTGTTTTTGTTTGAGTGGCGATAAAATTGATAACTTTTATTGAAATTAATAATCTATATTGGTAGGAGTGAAAAAGTTAACAGCTGATTTTTGAGCTCTGTATTTATTATTATATTTTTATATATTTATAAAGAGTTTTTAGGTAACTTATGTGCTAGTAATTTAATTAACCTACCGCTAGTGATATTCCTATATTGTTTTATCAGTAAAAACATAAAATTGTAAATAAGTGGAAAATGGATGCTATCAAGGAGTCCGTTACAGCTATGGCTGAGTTGTTTAACACCAGGATGTCTGAGTTTCAAAAGGAGCTGAACAAATCTGCATCACCACCTAATATTACAACATTATCTGCAGATTTCTGTGCTTTTAAAAATTTTATTCACACTGCTTTGACCTCCTTACAAAAACAAGTGGAGATGTTAACTCGCGATGTAGACCGATTGGAGATGTCGAGAAGGCGAAAAACACTTCTTTTTCACGGTGTGGAGGAGAACAAAACTGAAGATGTTGCAGGTCTCATAACAAAGCTGGTGGTGGATAATCTCAAAGTCGCCGATTTTTCTTTATCGGACATTAAAGCAGCTTATCGCCTGGGCCATTCGCGGGGAGACAAACCCAGACCAATTGCTGTCAAATTTATGAGTCGGCAAGTACATCACACTGTTTGGTTTACTAAAACTAAACTGAAGGGTTCTGGTGTGACTATATCCGAATTTTTGACCAGAAATCGTCATAGTATCTTCTTACTCGCTCGACAACGTTTTAGAATGGGGAAGTGCTGGACGCGCGATGGGTCTATCAACGTTATAGCTCCCAACGGTTTACGCTACCGTATTGAGTGTATGTCCGAACTACAGAACATTCCCGTCGCTTCGTCGAGGTCACCACCAGCTGTGCAGGTGGCATCAGTGGTTCCAAAAAACTCAGTCGACAAAGTGAATGTGCAGAGATGTAAGCGAGTGGCTAAAAAATAACCATACTCATTGTTTTAATTATGTTTTTCTTTTTTCTGTATGTTTTTCTTTTCTTTTTTTGTTCTTATTTTTTTTTCTGTATGTTTAAACCAGTTTTATATAGTACGTGACGCCTCACTGATATTAGTATAATACTTATAAATTTGTGTATTTAGTAAATAATATTACTATTATTATATTTTATGATTAACTTGAAATTAAATAATAATAATAATTTTATGTTATCAGTTGTCATCTGTCTTTTAGCAGAGTATAATATATAAATTTTCACTAGATGGTTAGCTCTTAGCAACTAATAGTCCGGTCAATTTAGACATAAAAAAGTGGTTGAGTTCCGCCACTCAACACGCAATGCCTCGAAAGCGGCGGAAAGTGGGGACGGAGTAAGCAGGGACTAAGTAACGGAGTGTCTTAACACTAGGTTCTTACGGTTCCTGCAGTTCCCTCTGCCTACCCTGCCATGTGCGGGATAAAGCGTGAAGCTAAAAAAAAAAAAAAAAAAAAAAAAAAAAAAAGTGGTAAAATAACAAAAAATCCCGGAAAGCCAAATATTGGTGAAGACCTATAGTTTACCATTACGAATCAAGTTTTAAAAGTCCCCATCGATCCTATGTGTGCTTAAAAAGTTATTCGAGGTCAAAGGTCAAAATTTGAGGTTATTTGGATTTTGCTTGAAAATGGTAAGTTTTATCAATAAAAACTTCAAACCAAAGTTGTAGATCTTGAAATTATCTACAAAAATGGTATCAATGATTTTTTTCCCAACAGTTACCATTCCTGAGATATTGCGATTCTAAGAGTCATATTTACATGATATGCACATGTAAGCCACGTATGTACCTACAATACATATTAGGCACTTAATACAAGTATAAATACTTATTTGTTTCTCTTTTATAGATATTATACTATCCTAAAAACATTTATTCAAATGGTAGCCAGTCCCTAACTGAATTTCCTCTATGCACGGCTTGAAAAACATCGGGCTATTCTATTGTCATATAGTCACGCAAGAAATTTTTTTTCGAAGATGCTGGGCTTTCTTTTTCTCAGTTTCTTCATTGGCTTCATTGCCACAAAATAAACAATATTTTTTAAAACAAAAATTTGATTCACTTACTCGCGTTCTAGTTCGAGGTGGACTTATTTTTGAAGTACTAGCCTGTTTATCTTCACGTTGTCTTTTCACTGCAGAAATTGAAGTTTTTCGGGTTTATGAATTTCTGCAATCCACGTGTATTGTAACGGATTTTTGAGTTCTTAAATATTCAGTAAATTCATCATCTCTCGCGACACTAGCCTTGATTTAATTTGGCATTCCACGATCAACCACAACTATTTTATCTTCAGTTAAAAGTTTATTGCAAATAAAGCAAACTGAGACATTTTTTAAAGCTATAAAATAACGCATATAACCAAAATGGTAGACGCTTGTAATAAGTACGTATATTCACTTGAACTGAACCTTTAGCACTAAAAAAACAGGTATATGAACGAAACCTACGGACAATAGAATGTTTTTCAAGCCGTGCATAGAGGAAATTCAGTTAGGGACTGGCTACCAATTGAATTAATGTTTTAGGATAGTATAATATCTATAAAAGAGAAACAAATAAGTATTTATACTTGTATTAAGTGCCTAATATGTATTGTAGGTACATACGTGGCTTACATGTGCATATCACGTATAATATGACTCTTAGAATCGCGATATCTCTGGAATGGTAACTGTTAGGAAAAAAATCATTGATACCATTTTTGTAGATAATTTTAAGATCTATAACTTTGGTTTGAAGTTTTTATTGATAAAACTTACCATTTTCAAGCAAAATCCAAATAACCTCAAATTTTGACCTTTGACCTCGAATAACTTTTTAAGCACACATAGGATCGATGGGGACTTTTAAAACTTGATTCGTAATGGTAAACTATAGGTCTTCACCAATATTTGGCTTCCCGGGAATTTTTGTTATTTCAAATGTCTATATTGACCGGACTATAAGTACTAATATATAGTTATATATTTGACATTTGGGTGACGTACGAGTGGTTATAACTGATGTGATTGCTATTTTTTTTGTTTTATTTCTTTATGTTTTATTTTTCTGCTTTATGTAAATTTATAATTTTATTTTTCTGTTCTATTTTTTTTTTACTGTTTCTTAGACTTTATTTTTGTTTATGTAACTAGCGGGCGGTTAGCAAACTTTATAATTTTTAAAAGGTCTTCTTAAAACCTTTTCGTGTTTTTATCCTTTTATACTTTATAACATATAATATACTTATACATATATATTTTGTGTCGTATATAAAATTTATTGTAATTTATTTCTATCATTATTATATGTATATTTATATGTATGTGTGTATATATATATGTATATATATATATTTATTATTGAGTACTATTTGTTATATTTTATTTTTTTTAATATATATATTTTTTTCATTACTTATTAATTTAAATGGCAATTTGCAGTGACAATTCTTTCCTCTCCTTGTCCGCTATTTCTGATGGATTAAGCAGTAATGACAGTTTTCTTAGCCTTCCTACACTGAGTGAAACATTGGATTCCAACTTCTCAAATGTTTTGAAAAACTTTAATATAATTCACCTGAACGCACAGAGTATCCCTGCACATTTTCCAGACTTCGTATCCTCTTTTGATAGCAAAAACATCCATGCGATTTTAGTGTCGGAGACATGGTTGAAACCTTGCCTGTCTTCGATTTCATATACGCTTCCGGGGTTTCACTTGATCCGTAACGATCGTATTGGCCGTAGGGGTGGTGGCGTTGCCATTTATTTACGGACACATATTCCTTTTAGCTTAGTGGTTTTTTCCAAGCAGGAGTTTACTGATGGGCCGGAGCACCTTTTCATTGAGGTGTGCCTATCACATACAAAAATCCTTCTTGGCGTCTATTATAACCTGAGCCTTACAATTGATTACTTTTTATCATTTGAAACCCTTCTGGAGTGCAATAAGCTTTCTTATGATCATACCATTATATATTATGGGTGGCTTTAATATCTGTATTTTAAAAAATAATCATCGTTCATCTCGCTTAAAGTCGTTAGTGGAAGATGCTAAGATGCATTTACTCGCACTTTCTGCCACTCACAATTATCCTAATTGTGTTTCCTTCTTATTCAATCTTATGATTGTGTCTTCTATTGAACGATTATCTTATCTTATCACGATTTAATTTATTTATCTTACAAAATTAAGCCCCCTAAAGCTAAGTCAAGAATCCTTGTGCAACGTGATTTTGGTGGTATGGATTTGAATTGCCTGCGTGAGGACGCAGCCGCCCTTAATTGGTCCAACGTGCTCAATTGTACCGATGCCGATGATCAGCTTGCCGTCTTCAACTCCGTCATGTTAAAATTATATGATCATCATGCACCTTTGCGTTCTGTTCGAATAAAGCATTTACCCGCTCCGTGGTTAACATATGAAATCAAAAAACTACAACACAAAAAGAATATTGCGAAAATGAAATTTAAAGCAAATCCCAGCAATTCTAATCGCCTCAACTACAAGAAAGCTCGTAATCGTTGTAATATAGTGTGCAGAGATAGCCAACGACGCCACATTCATAAATCCGTCATTGAAGAAAAAGATTCTAACAAAGTCTGGAATTTTTTAAGATTTATAGGAGTTGGCAAAGCGCAACAAAATGTAACTCCTCGTGGCATTAATCTGAATGATCTTAATAGACACTTCTCCTCCTTCTGGTGTCATTGATGACACAACTAAAATTACTACTATTAACCATCTCAATGCTTTGTCAACTCCTTGTGTTCCTAATTTTTTCTTTAGTCAATTTGCAGAAAGTGATGTTATGAAGGCCATTCTTGCCATCAAATCCGATGCTGTTGGTGCAGATGGCATAAGTCGTAAAATGATCGTTCCCATCCTTGATATCTTACTTCCTGTGATTACAGGTATATTTAATCGCTTAATTATATCTAAACGTTTTCCTTCTGTTTGGAAAGATGCTGAAATAATTCCTTTACCTTAAAAGTCTCATCCTATTGAATACTCCGATTACCGCCTTATTTCTATTCTTCCTTTCTTGTCCAAAGTCCTAGAGCGTCTAATTCAAAATCAACTCACTCAGTTCCTAAATCATCATAACCTAATGAATCCTTTACAATCCGGTTTTCGTCCTGGTCATAGAACGATAACTGCCTTAGTTAAAATTACTAATGACATTCGCAGAGGCATGGACACACAACAAGTCACAATTTTAATGTTGCTTGATTTTAGTAATGCTTTTGGCATGTTGATTTTGATGTCATGCTGGCTACTTTACGGTCACTTAACATATCTTCTGATGCAATTGACTGGTTTCGTGAGTACCTGTATGGGCGCCGGCAACGGATTCTAGTACAAGACTCGTATTCTGACTGGTCGTTGCTGGCGTTCCGCAGGGTGGTGTGCTGTCCCCTTTGTTATTCTCTGTATTTATAAATACAATTTCTGATGCTATTTCTTCTCTCTACAATTTATATGCGGACGATCTTCAAATCTATAACCAAGCCAAAGTATCTGATTTACCTAATGCTATTGAAAACATCAACAATACCTATCTGTTTTACCGCCAGTGCTCCTTAATAATGATATAACACCTTACTAGTAAAACTGTTAAAGACCTTTGGATTACCCTAGATAATAACATGTCGTGGGATTCACAGGTAAGTGAGGTAAGTAGAAAAATTTTTGCTTCATTGGGATCTCTCAAGCGTCTACGTAATTTTCTTCCTACTTCAACCAAGATTATGCTAGCGAATACTCTCCTTCTACCGATTCTTGACTATGCTGATACATGCTATCTTGACTTAAGAGAGGAGCATTTAAATAAACTTGAGCGTCTCCAAAATTTATGTATGTATTCGATTCATATTTGGTTTACGCAAATTTGATCACATTTCAGACTTTCGTAAAAAACTCAAGTGGCTCCCAATCCGTCTTCGCAGGGATTCTCACATACTTCGTCTTCTCCACTGTATTCTGTTTAATCCTAATTCTCCTCCTTACCTCAAAGAGCGTTTTAAGTTTTTGGGCGGGTCACATTCTCGGTCTCTTCGCTCTGATAATAATCTCACTTTAAAAATACCTACCCATTCCTCTTCCTTTTGTCGCTTAAAGAATCATTTTTTAGCTTTGTAAATTTGCCAATTCACTTTTCTTTCTGCTTTTCCTTTCTATTATTTGTATGCCATTGTTTTTATTTATTTGTTTTTTGGTTTTATTTTATGTATATAGGTGTTTATATGTGTATGTATGTATGTATGTATATATGTATGTATGTGTGTATGTTTATATGTATGTATATATGTATTATTGTTGACACCTATGTTATTTGAATGTATCTATTTACGACTAATTTCTTTCTATTACGATTATTTATGTTTATTTATTATTAATACTTAACTTTTACACCCTAACCCTTTATATTTTTTTTTTGAAATTTGCTATTCCTTTGCCCTTAGGTTGCCTGGCAGAGATTGCTACTGAGCAATAAGGCCGCCTTTTGTACATATATATATACTTATTTACTTTTTCATTATTGTACTTTTTTTTTGTATTCTTTGGGTGTGCAATAAAGGATTATTATTATTATTATTATTATATGAAAAATTTAAAAACATATTTAAAGATGAAGATTTAAAAAAGCAGGGATGGAGTGTCTTAACACTAGGTTTCTATAGTTCCTGCAGTTCCCTCTGCCATGTGCGGGACAAAGCGTGAGGACATAAAAAATTAAGATTACGTTACATATATACATAGATTATCTGTAATATATATCTAAGATATTATAATATTATATCATATAGTCTATTTTAGCAACTATAAGATATATAGGTTTAATTCTTAGCCCAGTCAATTACTTAATTGGTCTCTGAAGGAAAAAATTGTAATTTTTATATAAAGTCGACACACCCAAAAGTTATAAATGTGTAGCAGCACTTTGTAAGACGTCCCTTGAAACATGATGTGCATGCCACAGAAGCAACGTCTGTCCGATAAAACTGTATGCCGCCACTAGTGACGTCATCGAAACGAGATTAGTCCCGAAAAGGACTGTTTTGTTACGTTTGTTAACGTCATAGTCAATTAAAACACGAAGCGTATAGTTCTGAAAAGAACTGTTTTTATTTTCATCTGCGAGCATCTTCTCATATTTATTCTTTACATCACACGACGAGTTGACAGGCGATCTTCGGTGCAGACATCCTCTCTCCGCGCGGCGCTTGAGCAAAATATTCGACGCCACGCGTGGGGCAATATTTATAGTATCGCGTCAGCGTAGGCGACTCGGCAAGATGCGCGCGCAGCTCGACGCGAGATGGATGCACGCGCAGCTTGGCTCGTGACGTCAGCATCCGAAGCAATATTTTTATCCAATTATTTTTATTGTTTATAAACCGTTTTCCTATTGGTCAATTTTACTTAGATTTTTGTATATATACTGGCACATTTTAAAAATAAATCATTCCTTCAACCACTAAACTGGAGTATTATTTCCAAAGTTGAGCTCTCCTCTAAAAATGTAATTCACAAAATGTTATTTTTAATCTACTTAATTTTTTTTTCTTCTTTTAAGTACCGCAGGGTAGCAAGACAGTTGCTCGGCCCCTATTTCGAAATTATTTTCCAGATTAACAGTGGCGGAACTCAACGCCGCACTTTTTTTACCGGAGTAGAGTAGTGAAAATTTAAAAATGTATAGGTTCACGCTGTACCGCGCATATAGCAGTGATGATTGACGGAACTTAACGTTGAAAATTAGCATAATTTTATAATTATAATAATATAATCAATTATCATCATATAGACATATAAGTATATATGTTAGATTTTCCGCAATATATTAGAAGCTCGATTATCCGCCCCTCGGTTATACGGATTCACAATTATCCAGACTATAGGCTAATCGAATTAAATGTCTTAAACCTACAAGTCGTATTTGTGAAAAAGTCAAATAGCAATTATTATAGGCTATCCGTGGCTTTCCTCGTTTAGAGACATTGCGTGCCGAGTGGCGGAAATCAACGCCGCGCTTTGCCTAGTTGCAAAAACCCTCGTGTTTTCAAGCAGGATATATATATCGTTAGTGACGTAACGAATATTCGCATTTGCATTCGCATTCGACATTTTTTGGAATGCAATCTAAACAAATAAAAATCAATTCTCCCTACCTACTAAAAAATTTTATCAGCTAATATTCAGATTTTTAGGGCGCATTTTCATTGGTCGATAAGTCGGTAGTTAGCCCGAATGCTTGGAGTACCCGAATGCGAGCTAACAACCAATGAAATCCACTGGTCGATAACTCGATCGATTAAACGTGTGCGGGTGATATCCACATTCGGAATAACGACCTTATCGCATGCATTATAGGAATCACCCGCACCCTGTATGCGGGCCCTGACGACCAGTGAAAACGATAAACACTTTGCGGGTCCTATGGCATGTGTTACAGAAATCTCCCGCATCCCGAATGCGGGCCCTATCGACCAATGAAAATGCGCCCTTAATGTTATAATCCAAAGCTTGTTTGCTGTAAATAATTGGCGCCATATTGACAATTGACAAGAATTACGGAATATTCGCATTCGCATTCGCATTCGCGAATGTTAAAAAAATTACATTCGTTACATCACTAATATATTATATGACGGGTAAAACTCTAAAACAATTAAATTATTAAACAACTCAAAATTGCAACATTAATTCTAAGTTATTCCATACGACGTCGTCACCTATATTTGGCTACAAGTACGGAATACGTAATGTTTATACAATTTTGTTGACAATTTGAAAAGGATATATGTTGTTATATGTTATTTTGTATGTAATAATATATATTTTTGTATGTATGTTTGTTTTTTACATCACTAGTTTTGTTTGACACATGTAGGCTATAGCCTATAGCCTTTTTTGACATATGGACTATTAATGGATACAAAAAAATTATAAATTTATTATAGTAGTTCTATATATGTAAATATTAGAGGATCATTGTTGCGCAAAGGAAGTGTCTGTCTTTGAACGTTCGTGGGTTCGATTCCTATGAAGGATGTATAAATTATTTTCTAATGAATTGTTTTGGTAACAAAGCAAAACGCCGAGTTGAGTTCCGTCACTGAACACGCATTGTGGAAATAGTTGAAAGTCGTAATGTGGAGCACGGCGTGTCTTAACACTAGGTTCCTTTTACTTACCTTGCATTGAGATATATATTTATATATATATATAAGCATAAGTGTCTGCCTGTAATCGCGATGTTTGTGAGTTCGATTCCCACTCGGAGAAGATGGATTTTTCTATTTCCATCTTCTTCGCTCTGAAAAAATTACGCAAAGCGCGGCGTTGAGTTCCGCCACTCAACACGCAATGCCTCGAAAAAAAACGAAAAGCGCGGATGGAGAAAGTAAAGACTAAGCAACGGAGTGTCTTAACACTAGGTTCCACAGTTCATACAGTTCCCTCTGCCTACCCTACAATATGCGGAATAAAAGCGTGAAGCGAAAAAAAAAAAATTTATAAGCAAAGCCACGGTTTAAAGCTAAACTACCATTCACATACGTCCTTCTACTTAAGAAGCACTTTAAATAGTACTACTACTTGTCGACTTAACTCGGCCAAGTTAAAACGACGTAAGCGCCTCTAATCTACGTATTAGGATACGACCATTGGATTTTAACGGAATTTTGATCTGGTTTAAAAATGGTATACCACTTTTTTGAACCCACTACCAAAAGGTAGTATGTGTTCGAGGAATATTCGCGAAAAATGACATTTTGCGAATGTGCTTGCATTGGAAAGTTGTAGCTTTCTTTGACGAGGCTCCAATGTTTAATTTTTCTGCTCTAAATACATTTAGTATGGAGAGAAGAGGAAATTACTGAGACGGTTAACATTGTTTTTTATAGAATTTTAGTACAAATTTTGTAGAATAACATTTACTTACGGATGTATTAAAACTAGCGGCCCGCCCTCTACTTCGCCCGTTTTAACACACACACACAGTTTCACGCGTAATCCCGCTCATTGCAGGATAGGCAGAGGGAACCGTAGGAACCATGGAAATTTAGTATTAAGACATCCTTTTCCCCGCTTTCCGCCATTTCGAGGCATTGCAAATTCAGTGGCGGAACTCAACGCCGCGCTTTTGCCCAGGTGCCAGAGTGAGTGAAATGAGTGAATCCATCTTCCCTAACCGTACCATGTGCAAAGCGCGGCGTTGAATTCCGCCACTTAAGACGCAATGTCTGGAAAAAGGCGGAAAGCGGGGACGGAGAAAACAGGGACTTAGCAACGGAGTGTCTTAACACTAGGTTCATATAGTTCCTACAGTTCCCTCTGCCTCGCCTGCCATATGCGGGATAAAGCGTGAAGTTCAAAAAAAATCGTATATATTACACAATAATCATAAATATTGGGATTTTACATATTAGTCGAGTTTATAACCTATACTCTATGAACTTATATAAATGATTTCGTAACATGTTTATTTAAACAAAAAAATCCTACTAACATAATAAAAGTTACAGTTTGTATGTATATTTGTTACGGTTTAACGCAAAAATTACTGAACAGATTTAGGTGAAACTTTCAAGTAACATAGCCTATACGGCAGAATATTATTCTGGTTACAAATAATGATGAATGAATTACTAAAAAAATAAATTATAGAGAGGTTTCCGCTAATGTCATAATACATTTTATTATTATTTCAAAAATGGTATTCTATATTATTAATATATGAGGACCGTCGAGGTGCAGAGCGTGCGTGTAGATGTGACGGTTTATGGGTTCAATTCCAACTTGGGGATATTTTTTTTCTCGTAAAGTTACTATAATTAAGGTAAAAGCACCAATGGTGGACAGTGTACCAAAAGATGACACTTTCAACAATTAAGTTCAATATAAGGAATATTTTACTTGTATGTCACAATTATTAGTACCAGAAAATGGTTGCTTCACCTGTTAATCAAATAGCACAACCATAACAACGGTCTTTTGCTTAAAAAGTTAAAATAGCATCAATTATTGCGAGCAATGTGACGAAGTCACAGTACAAGTACAGTACAAGTGATTTTAATAAATTTTATAAAGATATTGTTTTGTTATTTGTTATGTTTTGTATTGATATTTATATTTTCTAAACATTAGAACAATTCATTATTTGTTCCGATATTATTTTTCTAAAAAATCATAAGTGTCTATTATTGGTACCGAAAATAGTCAGAATACCCTAAAGATGACATGCAAGTGGTGCAGTAACGAAACCTATTCCTAAGCGTAGGTCAACACTATTTTCAACAACATAAGTACCTACTGTTAAAATTGTGACAATAATAAAACACTCCAATAGTAAACAGGGTGTCAACTTTTGGAGTATGTATTTTGAAGGTCGGATTTTTCAAGATGCCACCTATAAAAGGCCAGAAGTTCAAAATCAAAGGAACTGGAACATGACTAAAATTTTATTCTTATAAAACTTTTGATACTTAGTCAAGGATTTCAGTTAATGCTAATAAAAAGAATTTTATAATATTCAGTTATGTCATTTTAAGCTTATTTTATAATATATTTGATGATTATTATATTCAGGCTTGCATGTCCACTATTGGTACAAATAAGTGTCCACTATTGGTGTTTTGATTTATGAATGTGTCATCTTTAGGGTCATTTAACTTAATTAATAAAAATGGAATTTTTGTTTTAATAAACGTTGATTCGGTGGGTTTTTAGTTTAAAATATACTTTTGTATAAACCAATGTGCAATTAAATTTTTTGCTTCTTTTGTATTTCTTTTCCAATAAAAAAATATTTTTGTTTAAATCTTGTGTCATCCTTATAGTGTCTACCATTGGTGCTTTTACCTTAATATGAAATGCCTCGAAAAGGAAAGCGAGAAACGGAGTGTCTTAACACTAGATTCCTACGGTTCCTGCGGTTCCCTCTGCCATGGACGGGATAAAACGTGAATTTATAAAAAAAAACACCTTAAAGAAGTTATATAGGTTGTAGTATTTTTATGATTTAAAATACTAAAATTTTATGTAATAATAACCAATAATACTTTAAATTTTTATATGTTTTCTTTAAGTAAGTTATAGTACTTGAACAATGTCTAAAAAAAATCGACTCTAATCCTGCTTCGTGCGAAACTTTATGTATAATTTCTAATATATGACAATAAATTCATATCAACACTTATTGAGTCTCAGGGTTTTTTTTAGCTTCACGCTTTATCCCGCACGTGGCAGGGTAGGCAGAGGGAACTGCAGGAACCATACGAACCTAGTGTTAAGACACTCCGTTACTTAGTCCCTGCTTACTCTGTCCCCACTTTCCGCTGTTTTCGAGGCATTGCGTGTTGAGTGGCGGAACTCAACGCCGCCCTTTGCCTTAGATACCAGAGCGAAGAAAATGGAAATAGAAAAATCCATCTTATCCGACTGGGAATTGAACCCAGCAACCGTCGCGTTACAGGCAGACGTTGCGCCTCGGCGCCACGACGGTCCAATTAATGTTTAAATGACATTATTAGATGTTTTATACGCATATATAACTCTAACGTGTTATTATTCGCGACGGTTGTAGGTTCGATTACAGCTAAGAAGATTTTTTTATGCTCACGCTAGTATGAAGACATTAGAGAAGGTTAGCTGGAGCTCAACACATCTAGTTACGGGGTTACGATGCTATACACAAAATGAATTGTGATGCTATAAAAAATTAAATTATATGACCTTAGACCTTCTTTTTTTTTTTAAATTCGATAAAAAGGCTTTTATACAAGAAATATATTATCTAAATTTAAACGTAAATAAAAAAGTTAACTCCTAGTAAAATCTTTCAATATACTAAATAAATACATACAAAAACTTATTCTGGAATCGAATCTCGACTCAGAGAACTACTCGATCATTACAAATGAATTATTTTCTATGTTTCTTGAAAGTATAAAGCGGCGTTTAGTTACGCCACTCATGTCATAACACATAACACTCACTTTGTCAGTAAACTAAAGCTATATATGTTAAGACACTCTAGGGACTGAGGTTCGAATTTTCCATAAAAAAATGACTGAATATCACTAGTATTACTAGGGGAATGCCCCAGGATAAAGATACATAGCACTTTAAACTCCACTAAGGAAGGGAGGGGATTTTTTTTATGTCTTCACGCTTTATCCCGCATATGGCAGGTTAGGCAGAGCACTCTGTTGCTTAGTCCCTGCTGTCTCCGTCCACGCTTTCCGCATTTTTCGAGGCATTGCGTGTTGAGTGGCGGAATCCAACGCCGCGTTTTACCTAGTTTCCAGAGCAAAGGGAAGCGATTATAGTCTTAAACCACACCATGTATCGTCAAAGGAGAGGAAAGGGAAAACAAATGCCAAAAAAGAACCACGTGATATTTTTACCACAGGAATCGAATCTGCGATCTGTTTTAAGATTCTATATAAAAGAGTATTTTATTTTAACAAAATAATTTGAAACAAAATTAAAAAACCTGCAACCATCTGAAAGTTTGTTTTGCAAAAAATGTACTATACAATTAAAAGAACAAGCAAAGTAGGTATAAGTAATATTTTCTATTTTATATATATTAAAAAGAAAATTAATAAAAATTAGAATATTGAGACGGGGAGTTGTGTCTTCGATATCTATCAGGGTTTTTGTGGGAACTGAGTAAACGCGTAATAATTTATATGACAAGACTTAGAATAAAGTGTCTTGACACTATCTTTCTATTCTGCTTCAAATTAATTGGTTTTAAAATGTTAAAGAAAAAAGACAGTTTACATTCTAAGTTTACCTGAACGGAATTTCAAAAGATAATGAGCCCGTTATTTTTTGAAAAAAAAAAAAAAATAATTTTTTGTAATTAAGTTTTTATTCAATTAAGCCGTTACAGGCACTTTTGAATTCTCAATTGACATTGAAATGTCAGTAATGTCAGTCATTCGGGAGGCTATTACCAGAGATGAGGACAGGTTTTTTTTATTTAGCTTCACGTTTTATCCCGCACATGGCAGGGTAGGCAGAGGGAACTGCAGGAACCATAGGAACCTAGTAAGACACTCCGTTGCTTAGTCCTTGCTTTCCTCCATCCCTGTTTTGCGTGTAGAACGTGCTTAACGACCTCGATATATTCTAAGACCACATTAAAATTAAACTAAGTTTTATTAATTATTATTAAAAAAGTAAAAATATATAAAAAATCGTTTATACCACTTTGATATTATATAACACGATATTGATATAAGGTGAATGTTTCGCAAACAAATGATAAACGGTAAAATTTTCCAGTTTACTTTATTTATTATTATAAATAGGTGTGATTAAAATCACAAGGTCACAGTTTCGGTTCTCGTTCGTGATCAATTATTAAATCTTAGTCTAATATAGGTAATCTTAATATAAGTTAAGCTGAAAACCGTTTGATAGTCAGTTAGGCTATACATATATCTAGGCTATAAGGGCTAGGTTTAGCCCATATAGCCTAGATAAATGTAGGGGATATGTAAGGGAATGCCCTCTGATCCATAGAATGTGTCATATATAGTTCCCATTAAGCTTGAGCGAATTCAGAGGTGAAAATTATGTTTCTTTAGCTTCACGCTTTACCCCGTTCGCAGCAGAGTAGGCAGAGGGAACCTCAGGAACAGTGATAACCTAGTGTTAAGACACTCCGTTACCTACTTACTGCCTGTTAAAGGCATTTGCGTGTTGAGTGGCGAGACTCAACGCCGCGCTTTGCCTAGTTATCAGAGCGGAGAAAATAGAAATAAAAAAATTCATCTTCCCCGAATGGGAATTGGACCTGCGATACACCTTAGTTAATTTTGCACAAAAAGGCTTGAAATTAAACGAACTTCCATTTACTGTATACTGATATACCCTTGATCCTTTGGTCCTGAGATTTCTTTTCCTATGTCTTCATTTCTCCGTTTTTTGTATTCCAAATCTTGGTATTAGCTGGTGGAGAATACTTTTCTCCAGTTGATAAGTAAAAGGGGGGTGTCACAAGTGCTTTAGTACAAAGGCCTGGTGCTTTCATTAGGGAGACGAGTAGTTCCTCACCAAAAAAAGACACAGAGAACAATTTAGGCTTCCTAAATTGTAATTTTAAGGAATTATATCTGTCGATACACAGCTTTTCATAAATTAACTATATATGTACAGTATGTTTAATGCAGAGGTCACACGTTCCCAAATTAGATGTTCCAATGGAGAGCGTAGAGCGTTTGTATTTAAAGAAAAAATAAGTGTTATATTATAAAGTTAAAAAAATATATTCCTTTTTATTTTGTTATTAGAATTCAATACAAATATCTTAAAATATTTTTTTTTTCGTGTATCCCGTATATGATACGTGATACAGCGGGTTTCTATTGAAAAGTCAGAAGAGAGGGAAAAGTTTCTCGCTTCCCACTCTCCAAGAGCGTATTGAGTGCTGGAACTAAAAGCCGTGCTTTGTTTTATTACTAACTCATACTTCGCTTATGGTAATCAAGTTAAAAGCCTTTTATATCTATTATATTGCAAAATAAATGGGTGGGTTACAAAGGAGAGGGCTTATGCCTTTTGTTTACATACAGAGAGAACGGAGCGCCAAACGCTGCGGTCCCTGCATTAATACCCCTGTCGCCTCATCCACTGTCATTAACTTCTTCATACATACTCTCCGGGGAATCCTCATGCTTTTTTAAGACCTTCCTCCAGTAACTTCGGTACTGTGTTTTGAACCAAGGTCTCCCCTGGAGGACAGAGTCAAAAGGAGGACTACAAATAGCTTTTTGTTTAATATATTTTTGCACGCTTTATCCCGCACATGGCAGGGTAGGCAAAGGGAACTGCAGGGACCATGGGAACCTAGTGTTAAGACACTCCGTTGCTTAGTCCTTGCTTTCTCCGTCCCCGCTTTCCGCCGTTTTCGAGTTATTGCGTGTTGAGTGGCAGAACTACTTGGCTAACTAACTAGAAAGGCCGCGCTTTGCCTAGTGTAACTAGGAAGTAGAGCGAAGAAAATAGAAATAGAAAAATCTATCTTCCTCGACTGGGGATGGAACCCAGAAACCATCGCGTTTACAGGCAGACGTTGCGCCTCTGCGGCACGACGGTCCTCAAATATAATATATTATTTATATTCCAAGGAATCTCAATAATACAAAAATCTCTCTTCCTACTTTTCAGTACGACAAATTATTCTACTTTGGCACATTTTAAATTTCTATAAAGACGCAATTATGATAGGTATAGATAAAAAGAAAAAATATATACATACATCTTATCTTTCTCGCGTGTTTAATCGTGAATCGTCTCGTAAATGTATAGATAAGGTAATAAAAAAATATATATTATATAAATATAGGGCAGCACTAGAATTTTAGCACTTTGAAAACACTTTAGTTATTGCAATAAGTTATATTAAAAGTCATGTTTCATATAAATTATTAACACCTAATTAAATTAAATTATAAATTAACATAAAAACATCTACATTTAAATAGATTTCACACAAAATGACTTACAATTCACTTAAACTTTCATCACACGGAATCAAAACGCAGCTTAGCGATAAAAGTAAATGCGCGGGAAAACTCTTGTCACTTGTCATTGAACGACGCGCCAAGACAGTCCTGTCTTAAACGCTTTTTAAAAAAAAAATAAAGCAAAGATCCAACACTATAGTGCCTTAACAGTGTAAAAAAATAAATATTTTTTTTCTTTAATTTAAAATATTTTGAATTAAATTAGTTTAAGTTCGTTTCATACTGTACTGTGTTTTTAGTGCGTTTTCTAGAAACTTCGGTGAGTATATATGCACTTATGTTAAGGATAGAAACAGGTTGTTGTACTTTCAAGTTCATCATGGAAAGGATTTATCGTAACTGTTCTGAGATTGATTATATCTTGTATAGATATATAGAGGCCGTCGTGGCATAGCGGCGTCTTAGTGTAACGCGAGGATTGTAGGTTCGATTCCTATTGGGGGCAATAAATTAGTATTTTCTCAACACGCTTAAAAGCTTTTCGTGCGGCTTTTCTCGACTTTTAAAATAAAAATAACTATTGCTTTTATATTATGTAAGACAATTTCTATGGGCCCACGGCAACCCTGATGGCCAGTAGAGTAGGCTATATAGAACGAATAACTTGATGTATTGCCTACAGGCTATAGCCTCTATAAATAGCCTATGCGATACAAAAATAATAACTAAATTCGAACCTCGTAGTTCCTGAGATTAGCGCGATCAATCAAACAAAATCTTAAGCTCTATAATGTTAATATAGATATATAATCATTGATTGATGTCATTAACTTGTCATATAAACAATATATTTCTTGTTAACTTAGGTAATATGAGTTAGTATTAAATAATAGAACGAGGGGTTTTTCAAAAGTAATCAATTTTAATGACAATAATATACGATATGTCTATAAAGCAATATATATATATATATACATATATATATATATATATATATATATATGTAATATATATATATATATATATATATATATATATATATATATATATATATATATATATATATATATATATATATATATATATATATATATATATATATATATATATATATATATATATATATATATATATATATATATATATATATATATATATATATATATATATATATATATATATATATATATATATATATATATATATATTGCGTCCTCTTGGCCACTATGTGTCAAAGCCTCAATTCATTTGTAGAGCCATCTTCTTCGTTTTATCTATAGGTTTTGTTTTTGATATATTATTTTAAAAATATCTTTATTCAAATGGATTTTTAAACCTTTCTATACCTTTGTATGAACATGTCGTTACTATCAGTTCTGCAGAGATGAGCTTAAAGAATAAAAAAAGTTTAAATTTTTAAAAAATACATTCTTTCATTAATTTACTTGAAAATTTAGAATTGAATTAAAAATGATAGATGGATTAATTGTTGTTAAGTCCTCTTATCAGAAATATTTGATTTTGTGTGATAAAAAAGACATATCTATTATCATATATACCTATATGTGACCACAGACTACTGCAATTTGTACAGATTAATCAATTATATTTTTGACACTCAAAAATATAATTGATTAATCTGCAAAAATTGTTTTATTAAAAAAAAATTACCACTAACTCTACGTAAACTAAGATTTTTTTATAAATCTCTTAATTACTCTATGTGTGGTTCATATTTCAGTAGTATAGCGTTTGTAAAAGCGATAGTTTCGGGTTCGATCCCATGAGGGGGAGTAGCTATATGTGAGCTATAAAGTTCTGAGTCCTGTATTGTACTGTTTTTAAATCGTTTGTCTGTAAATGGTTGTAGGTTTGATTCCCAATCGAAGAAAAAAAGATATTCCGACAAATTTTGCTTTGGTATATATATATATATATATATATATATATATATATATATATATATATATATATATATATATATATATATATATATATATATATATATATATATATATATATATATATATATATATATATATATATATATATATATATATATATATATATGTATATATATATATATATATATATATATATATATATATATATATATATATATATATATATATATATATATATATATATATATATATATATATATATATATATATATATATATATATATATATATATATATATATATATATATATATATATATATATATATACTTAGTCTGGCCATAAATACTGTTACTATTCAAAAAAAGAAAATATTACGTTTGAATTTGGAATCTGTCATTTTTATATGATTGCTTGATGTGTTTTCTTATTTTCGCGCCATTATATTGTTCAATATTTTGTTATATTAAAATGGAGTGGGGTGATAAAGAGAACCGAATCGCTGTGATTGCCTTACATAAAGTAGGTATGGAGAAAAGTGCAATTTTTAAAACCCTCCACCCGCTTGGTATTAGTCAAATGTTTGTTTACCGGGCTATTGATAGGTACAATGATACCTCCTCTGTTTGTGACAGAAAAAGATCTGGCCGTCCACGTACCGTTCGTGTGAAAAAGGTGATTAAAGCAGTTAGGGAAAGAATTCGAAGAAATCCTGTCCGTAAGCAAAAGATTTTATCTCGGGAGATGAAGATAGCTCCTAGAACCATGTCGCGTATATTAAAAGATGACTTAGGACTTGCAGCCTATAAGAGACGTACTGGTCACTTCTTAACTGATAATTTAAAGAAGAATAGGGTGGTAAAATCCAAACAACTACTTAAGCGGTACGCAAAGGGAGGTCACAAAAAAATTTTGTTTACGGATGAGAAAATTTTTACAATTGAGCAGTATTTTAATAAACAAAATGACCGTATTTATGCTGGAAGCTCTAAAGAAGCTTCGCAATTAGTAAACAGAGTACAACGTGGGCATTATCCCACTTCAGTGATGGTTTGGTGGGGTGTTAGCTATGAAGGGGTGACTGAGCCATATTTTTGTGAAAAAGGTATTAAAACGTCGGCACAAGTTTATCAAAATACCATTCTTGAGACGGTAGTTAACTAACACCATGTTCAATAACAAAGAATGGTGCTTTCAACAAGACTCGGCACCGGGTCATAGAGCTCGATCCACCCAATCTTGGTTGAAAACTAACGTTCCGGACTTTATCAGCACTGAAAACTGGCCGTCGTCAAGTCCTGACCTAAATCCATTGGATTATGATTTATGGTCAGTTTTAGAGAGTAAGGCTTGCTCTAAACGCCATGATAATTTGGAGTCCCTAAAACGATCCATTCGGTTGGCAGTGAAGAATTTTCCTCTAGAAAGAGTTCGTGCTGCTATTGATAACTGGCCTCAACGTTTAAAAGACTGTATTGCAGCCAATAGGGACCACTTCGAATAAACATTGTATATTTTTAATACTTATATATTGATGTATTAAACTAACTCACTATGAAAGGAATAAATGTTACGTATAAAAAAAATCGTGCTTTTCTTTATAACAATATTTATGGCAAGACTAAGTATATATATATATATATATATATATATATATATATATATATATATATATATATATATATATATATATATATATATATATATATATATATATATATATATATATATATATATATATATATATATATATATATATATATATATATATAAGGCTAAGGCCTTTAGATTGTAGGAATTTACGGAATCCAATCAACGTCTATGTAAGGTTAAAATGTTAGTCAATTTTTCTTATATAGATATGTAATACGGAATTTTATATTTATAGGCTGGTTTGTTGGCTTAATGAGAAACTATCTCGGAGTTATTAGGTTCTGTTCTCGCTTAAGACATATATATATATATATATATATATATATATATATATATATATATATATATATATATATATATATATATATATATATATATATATATATATATATATATATATATATATATATATATATATATATATATATATATATATATATATATATATATATATATATATATATATATATATATATATATATATATATATATATATATATATATATATATATATATATATATATATATATATATATATATATATATATATATATATATGTATATATATGTATATATACGCAACTATGTACAACCTAGCCTCTATTGAGAGATTTTTTTATTGCAACCAAATAAAAACAAATGAATTAAAAAAATGGCAACTAAAAAAATATAAAAGTAAATAATACTTCTTTCTTTATATTGAATAATCTGACACTTTGTATATAGAGAGAGTGACGCAACACAACGCCGCACTCTATTTTGCCTCCATACTTAAAAAAGAGGCCGTAGAGATTTATTAGCATTATTATATTATAGCTTAATCTTTGCACGGCATTGAGTTCCGCCACTCAACACACAATGCCTCGAACAGACGGAAAACGGGGAACGGAGTGTCTTAACACTAGGTTCCCATTGTTCCTGCAGTTTCCTCTGCTCACCCTTCCATGTGCGGGATAAAGCGTGAAGCTATAATAATAATAGTAATAGATTAATATTTGCATTATGCTCTATATGTCATGCGCATACGCAAGATTAAATTACGACCAATATATAGCAACATCTTTTGTTTATTTCGTCATTTTTTTAGTATAAATCAACATAGCTCTCATTAGTATTTTTTTGTCTTTCTAAAATAAAATTTTAGTGTCAAGACACTCCGTTTTTCGTTTTGCTCTCCTAAAAATAACAACGATTTGTGGTTACGATTTTTTTAAGATGAAAAGAGCTATTTTTATGAATTCTAAAGTATTAATAAACTTAACATATAAAAATTTTAATGCAGCGGAATTCGAATCTGCGCCTCTTGGAAACCGTCCGTACTCTCTGAACTCTAAGTTACACGTCAGTATTAGGTTAGAGCGATTGAGCAATTTATAGGTTCAAATCCCGCTGCGTTTAAGCTTTATTTATTTAATTTTTTTTAGCTTCACGCTTTATCCCGCATATTGCAGGGTAGGCAGAGGGAACTGCAGGAACCATATGAACCTAGTGTTAAGACACTCCGTTGCTTAGTTCCTGCTTTATTCGTCCCCACTTAAGCTTTATATGTTTTCTTTATGTGTTAAAAGAGCTCCATACTTTAAGTCTAATATCTTCACACGACTTCGGACGTGTAATTGAATTACATATTACAATTTTATTTATATTATTTCCTCACGGTGAATTTCTACACTCAACATCGTCAAGTCGAGAATCAAAGACACTAGTTTTCCTTTTTTTTCCTTTTCAACTACCTTCTAAAATTTCCAGAAAACCTTCTTTTGAAAATTTCCACAAATCACAGATTGGTTTGCCTCTTTTCCAACAATAACTCGGTGACTGAAGGAAAGTGAAATTATTTACTTATACAACTTTCATTGTTAAAATAATAATGATTTGTACCAGTTCCCACGATAGATGATGTTAAAATAAATATTTAATAGTAATACAGCTCGTGTGTTTCTTGTGAGGGTTCGATTCCCCAATAGGGGGAATTCATTATACATAATAAATATATAGAATTTTTTTCGTCGTGGCGCAGAGGCGTAGCTTGTGCCTGTAAACGCGACGGTTTGTGGATTCGATTCCCACTCGGGGATGATGGATTTTTTTATTTCCATTTTCTTCGCTCTGAAACCTAGGCAAAGTGCGGCGTTGAGTTCCGCCACTCAACACGCAATGCCTCGATAAAGCAGAAAAGAAAGCAGGGACTAAGCAACGGAGTGTCTTCCTGCAGTCCCCTCTGCTTACCCTGCCATGTGCGGGATAAAGCGTGAAGACGAAAAAAAAATTGCTATATAGGTCTTTTGAGATATTTTAAGAAGCTATAATACACTTTACTACTAGAGTCTGAGACTGCGGAACTCAACGCCGCGTTTTTACCCTACCAGCTGTAATAAAAAAAAATAATTTACTTTAAACCCATCACATTTCGCTTTTGTATTACGACTGTATATTATTATAATGATATTATAAAATTATCTCTAACCCTTCACCTCTGGCGACGCATGAGACCCCACAAAATAAAATATATATGAATGTCCTAATCTATATGTATAATTTCTATTGTTTGTGTGTTTCTCATCTTATACCTCATAAACAGCTGGTCAAATTTAAATGAACTTTTTGTATAGGCATTTCTATAGGCATGCCTTTAAACATGACGGTTTGTGGGTTAAATTCCCAATCGATAAGGACGGATTATTTCATTTTTATTTTCTCTGCTGCGGCATCAAGACAAGCGCGGCGTTAAGTTCCGCCAATCAACACGTAATACTTCGAAAACACGGAAAGTGGGGAACGGAGTGTCTTTACACTAGGTTCCTATGGTTCCTGCGGTCCCCTCTACATTGCTATGTCCGAATAGAGCGTGAAGCTATAACTATATATATTAATCAAAAACGGTATCAATAAAAAATCATATTTCAGCGTAAATTAAGATCCTGCTGGGATTCGGGGATAAAAAGTAGTTGTACTTAATACCGCCATATAGAAAGCAGGGACTAAGCTACGGATTGTCTTAACACTAGGTTCATATGGTTCCTGCAGTTCCCTCTGTCTACCCTGTCATGTGCAGGATAAAGCGTGAAGCTAAAATAAAGTAGTTGTAACATTTGTAAACGTGCACTGTAAATATCCAAAGTAATGCATTTAGTAGGCAGTTGTGAAATCGTTTTTAATCAATTAATATATAATAATAATCATATAGATTAACTTATTTTCAAATTTCAGTCTTTACAAAAATAGATAATGGCGATAATGGCTGCAATAGCAATAATACAAATAGTTTGAAACTGTGTCGCAGTTATTAACGCCATCACAAGCGCCGCCATGTTATATGTATACCAAAAATATTATATTTAAAAAGTATAAAATACATATAAGATTATAAAGTAGACAAATACCCCTAAAAGTCATATCTTCAAAATTAATAAATATTTCAAACTTACTAACGAACTGACCAGGAAAAGGTTTAGAGTAAATTCATATGCGGTGGAAGTAGGAGCGAGAGGTATAACAGGGAAATCTCTCTATAGCTTACTGAAAGATCTCGGCCTGTCTAGAACTATTACTAATACATTTCTAGAACGTACTTAAAAGGCGGCATTAGCATTTCGAATTTAGTGTCGGTAGTAGGAGGAGCTCGGACAGTGAAGGTGAGCGTTAATGCAATTTAAAGGGGCCCCTTTTAACCTACACTTGGGTCGCAAGTCCCAAGCACTACTCGGAGCTCCTCTTCCTACAACGCGATGGGCACCAGCACGGTGAATCCATGGAATGCTAAGCAGTTACTTCTCTATAAACAAAATAAAAACAGTTAAAAAATAATATAATAAAATTTAGATAAAGACTACAAAAATAGCTATCATATAGAATGTGTGTATGTGTGTGTGTGTGTGATATATTACACTTGTGCTATCCAGTGAACTCTATTTAGGCAACCAAGAGGTCTTCTGTCTGATCATAATTTATGTTCATTAACCAGTTA
Organism: Dione vanillae; assembly: GCA_037178615.1. Taxonomy (NCBI): domain Eukaryota; kingdom Metazoa; phylum Arthropoda; class Insecta; order Lepidoptera; family Nymphalidae; genus Dione; species Dione vanillae. Next base: position 31,106 of record JAZFAU010000301.1, on the reverse strand, counting down.
GAAAGATCAACTTTACATAGGTGAGAAGTTAAAGGATGTATGTTTATTTTTATTATATATATCATTAAAGGAGGTATTCAATATCATATTATTAGCTTCACCCGACGCCTATACTAGCACTTATCTAAAGCTTTTAGGTTTTAGAGACTCAAAAGATAGCGCAGATCGAAGATACGATAAGATTTTAATTTAACTAATAATAAAAGCGCATAAATAATAATATATAATTTTTACAGACTACCTCAAGATGGATGTAGACACAGCAAATTGTAAACATCGTGTATCAGAATGTACCGATATAGAACAACTCACTGTGGAGAGACCATTGAAAATTGACTTGTAAGTAACATGTATAGTTCAATATAAATAATATTTATAGTTCGAATTTGGCTAGGTAGTGGAAGGAGCTGGCAGTTAAGGTGAGTGTTAATTCATGTAAAAGGGGTCTTTAAACCTACACTTTGGTCACAAGTCCCTAGCACTGATCTCCTCTTCCTACAACACTATAGACCTGGCACCCGTGCGGTGAATCTCCCAGAGATTCTGAGTAGTTTCTATATCTATATAATCATTATAATTTATAAGGGGCAAAAATTTAGCTATCACATATTCTGAGATCTCCTGAGATCTGCAAGAAGGATCATATTGTGTTGAAATTACCCACAAGAGACAATTGGTTGAATGGTTGAATAATGTGGAATAGGAGTTTGAGGTGGTACACTGATGACTTTAAATCCAGTCCTAATGTAGGATGTGGAATATACGGAGAATCCTCAAAAAAGACAATATCTCTAAACAAGGGAAACACTCTCCGATATTCCAGGTAGTGATATTCGCCATTCTAGAATATATGACAGCCAATCTGCAAAATTCCTACCTCACTTATACTATCTATATTAAGTTAGATAGTCTAGCTACACTCTTTGCTATAGCATCCGTTGGCTGGTAAAAAACTGCAAGTAAATCGTAAGCGCACTGGGTAGCAATAAGATTAGTTTTAAGGTGGGTTTAAAAAGGGGCACGCTAGCAACGAAGGCAACAAATAGATTAATGAATTGGCATGAAAGGACATTCGGGCCAGAAAAATCTTGAGGTATTACTCGAAACTCTGAGCTCAATTCAGCTCTAACTTTAAAAATATACTGCCACTATAACTAAATTTGTAACTACTCAACACGCAATGCCTCGAAAAAGGCGGAAATCGGGGACGGAGAAAGCAGGGACTTAGCAACGGAGTGTCTTAACACTAGGTTCCTATGGTTCTTGCAGTTCCCTTTGCGTACCCTCCAATATGCGAGATAAAGCGTAAAGACATAAAAAAAAAATTAAAATATATTAAAGATATACTAACATAACACGTGGTATATGTAGATAATAAGAGATTATTCAATAATAATAAAAATGGTTACTTTGTGTCGTTACGACACGATGACGTCAAATCTAAATATATTTTTCACGTATACAGGCAAATTGACGCATTAGAAACTCTAGTGGTAGAGCTACACAGGGTGTTCTCGAAGAGCCACGTCAACGTACAGGAGGTTCAGAAACTGATGTCAGCTTACAAATCTGACCCTAAGCATTGGAAGAAATACGCGAAGTTCGATCGTTTCAGGTAATTTTATTTATATTATTTATATTTTAGGGTTTTTTCAGTAGAGAACGGAGATAGTAAGTAGGTTACAACTTTGAGTTCCATCTGTCAACTCGCCTTGTTTTTGTGCTAGAAACTAAGGATTTCAATTGGAATTTTATATAATGGACCGAGGACCGTCGTGGCGCAGATGTACTGCGTTTACCTGTAAACGTCTTTGTGAGTTCGATTTCCATTTGGGGAGAATGGATTTTATTTACTAGCTAAAAAGGTAAATGGTTTTTTCTACTAGGTTTATCCCACGGTGCCTGCAGTTCGCCTAGCGAGAACATATTGTTAAAACACTCCGTTCCCTGCTTTTCGCCTTTTTTAAGGTATTGCGTGCTGAATGGCAGAATACAATGCCGCGTTTTGCCTAGATGCCAATGCGAAGAAAATTAAAATGATAAAATCCATTTTCCTTCATTGGGAATCGAACCCACAAACCGTCGCATTCACTGGTAAATGCTATTCCGGTATTTATAAATGTTTGATATTGTTTCAAATAAGGTTAAATATGCCTCCCTGATATGAACCTACTAAACTAAGTTTTTTTGTTGTAATTTCTCTTCTGCTACATAATATACAGGGTGTAGTATAACACATATTTGTTTTTCCTCAACCGACAAACGTCAAACTGATAGGCGATGTCTTAAAAAAAAACAACCGACGTCACACTTACATGTTGTGTACAGCGTGTGTTATAAACAGCAATGATATCTTATCGCGAACGCTTTTAAATTTGTTAAAACATCGTATGATTTAAGTTTTTGTTGCTAAGTCGCTCTTGGAGAGTTAGGGAGATTTTGAGAAATTGGCGGAGGGGCGCTTGTAAACGCGACGGTTTGTGGGTTCGAGTCCCACTCGGGTAAAATTGATTTTTTTAATTTGCTTCGCTCAGGTAAATAGGTAAACAAAGCGCGGCGTTGAGTTTCGCCACTCAAGATGATTAAACAACAGTGTGTCTTAACACTAGGTTCCTATGGTTCCTGCAATTCCCTCTGCCTACCCTGCCATGTGCGGGATAAAGCGTGAAGACATAAAAAAATAGATTTCTATATTACTTCCAGGTATACACGTAACCTGGTGGATGCTGGCAACGGAGCTTTCAACATCATGATCCTCTGCTGGGGTCCAGGACATGCGTCTGCTATACACGATCACGCAGATTCTCATTGCTTCATGAAACTCCTTAGTGGTAGTTTAGAAGAAGTTAGGTAAGAATATTTTTTTTTTAATTTTACCTTTCCCTTACCTTTACGCTTGCTTTTACCTCCATATTCAGTTGTCCGTCAAAATTCAATATATTTCATGAAGAAGAAAGTGGAGATTGAACCCACTATAGCCTTTATGTAGAAATTAATCTAGTTAGAGCTGGGACAAAGCGTGAAGCGTGAAAACGTGAAATAGTGTTGTGTATTTAAATGAAAGTGTCAAAATTGTATACTATGACATATTATATATGTATGTACATCAAAAAAGTATATTTTTATAGTCTAAGTAGGTGGTACATATATCCTACAGACGTCATTTTTATCTTTTACATATAATTATTAAAAATATAGGTATCTTTATTGAGGGTTCCGTACTTAACTAATTTATAAAATCTGTCAAAGTTAAGCTAGTCTTATGACTAACCGTTTTCATTTTGTATGAAATAAAGTATAGAAATAATATTTATAATATACTCCCAATTTTTTTTTTGTTTTTACTAATTATTTTACTAAAAATAAAAAAAAATGCTAAAGTTATTAAACTCTATGTGAATGGAAATAAAGAAAAGAAACCTAGTGATAATACACTCCATCCTCCACTCATCTCCCATTCAATAATTTGCGCGTAGCGGAACTTAAGGTCGCCACAGTGAGAAAAACGGAAATAATTAATTTTCGCCACATGAGAGTCGAACCCATTTTTTTCTCCTTTCCATGTTTGCTCTGGCAACTAGGCAGAACACGGCGTTGAGTTTCGCTACTCAACACGCGAAGCCTCAAAAAGTTGGAAAGCAGGGAACGGAGTGTCTTAACACTAGGTTCCTATGGTTCTTGCAGTTCCCTCAGCCTGCTCCGCCATGTGCGGGATAAAGCGTGAAACTATAAAAAAGAAACAAACCCACAAACCATCTCATTTACAGGCAGACGCTTAGCCTCTGTATCTTTATAACGTCAATAATATCTTAGAAGAAAGGCAATCAATCGACTTGAAAACAATATTGTTTATATGAAAAGATTTCACTTAACAATAATTTATTATGACGTCGACAGTTATTCGTCCCTCTTATCAGTTGCTGTTATCACTGCACAGTACAGTGTACAGTTGAAAGTAAATATTATTGTTAGTTGTTCTGTATAAATAAATATTTATATTTTTTTATATAACAACACTTGTGACTCGTTTCGCCACTTTATCGATATTCTTGGGCTCACGCCCATGCCCATGTTAAAGACATCATATCAGAAAACCTAAACATGAGCAGTGTTCCTCTACTATATTCGTCGCTCTAAGTAGTAGGGCCAAGCTACACCAACACCAGTAGCTCGAAAGGGCCAGACTCGAACCGGGAAATTACCACGCTCTCACAGAACACCGTCGTGACACAGCAGCGTATTAATGCTGCTGTGTTTCTTTAGGTGAGTGAGAGTTCCGGAAGCCCATAAAGTAGGGTTGGTCTGGGTATTTAGTTGGCAACGCATCCATATCCTCTCAGGATGTGGATGTCTATGGGAGAGGGTGTCCAGTTAACATCTGATGACCTTTCTGCACGTTTCTCGTCTTATAATATAAAAAAAATTATATCGTGATGTACATTCATGTGAGTTTACATGTAGAATTCTCCTTCGTATTTTCTTCGTAGCTTCACGCTTTATCCTGCATACAGCAGAGTATGCAGAGAGAACCGCAAGAACAACCGCAGAACCGCAATAACGGTGGGAACGTAGTGTTAAAACACTCCTTTCCTGGCTTTCCGTCTCTTCGGAGTATTGCATGTTGAGTGCCGGAACTTAACTCAACTTATCTCGCTTTGCCTAGTTGGCAGAGCGAAGAAAATGGAAAAGTAAAATTCCATCTTCCCCGAGTGATAATCGAACCTACTAACACTCGCGTTTTCAGGAAGACGCTAAGCCTCATCGCCACGAGGGTCCAAAGATAGATAAGAGTATTTGATATTAACTTTACTCTCATACTATCATATGTTAATGAAGTTGGTTTCAACAAACATATAAGCAGTCAGGAAACAAAGTGGTCCCATAATGGTCTATTACGGAACCCTAAAATATAAACTGTTTACTATTTTAATATTTCCTTTGTTGGTTTTCGATATATAAATATAATGACACTGATAGAATGCTTTTTAGTATTATTTAAATCAAATTAAATTTGCTTGTCTATTATTAATAAGTACAAGTAAGTTGAGGACTACCGTGGCGCAGAGGCGTAAACCTCTGCCTGTAAACGTGACGGTTTGATTCGATTCCCACTCGGGGAAGATGGATTTTTCTATTTCCATTTTCTTCGCTTTGGAAACTAGGCAAAGGACGGCCTTGAGTTCTGCCACTCAGCACGCAATGCCTCGAAAAATGCCTCGAAAAAAGCGGGGACGATGAAAGCAGGGACTAAGTCTTAACACTAGGTTCACATGGTTGCTGCAGTTCCCTCTGCCTACCCTGCAAAATCCCGCATGTTAAGCGTGAAGCTAAAAAAACAAAAATAAAAAAAAGAAAGAAAACGAGTAAAACTTTGGTAAACACGAAAACTTTCTACGAAAATTGAGCTAACGGAGGAGTTCCTTATCTTGTCCCTATGGCAACGAGCTCCTTACTAAAATATATATATTTGAAATATAGACTTTTCTGTCTTTTCGTTGGTAGTTTTTTTAATAAAGAGCGTAAAATTACTGAATACGCTTTAATAATGATATCAATATATATTTTTTGTATTTTTAGGTACGACTGGCCAAACAACGTAGAGCCAGAGGTATTAAAAAAACTTAAGTCACGTCAAACACGCCGATGCTGTTCGGAGAGTGAAGAGGTAAATGGCAATATGACATCAGATGACAATTGTCAAAATGACCGCCGAAACAACTGTCGCAACTGTCAACGTCAAAATCAAAAGGAAAATGGCGACAGATACATTGAAAACGGCTACGATGCACAGAGTATGCAAGAGACTGGCAGAACTCGTTTGGAAGTTGATGACGTTTGTTATATCAATGGTGAGTAGAAAAAAATATCTATTATGTCAAATTGTCTGAGGACCGTCGTCGTTGTCGTCGTTCGTGGGTTCGATTCTCATTCGGGGAAGATGGATTTTCTATTTCCATTTTCTTCGTTTTGAAAACTAGGCAAAGCGCGCCGTTGGGTCCCGCCACTCTAAAAAGCAGAAAGCGGGGACGGAGAAAGCAGGGATTAAGTAACGGTGTGTTTTAACATTACCACTGTTCCCTCCGCCTATCCTGCCATATGCGAGATAAAGCGTGAAAGATATAAAAAAATGTCAATTAGATTTTACTTTTTTGTTACAATCCCATCATGATGTTTCAAAGCAAAACGTTTAATTTTAAAATACAAAATCTCATTATTAGAGGATCTCTCCGCTTGTCATATTTTATGAAAATTAAAAATAGAGCTGTGACTCTACATATATAAAGCTTTTAAACTCCCTGCTGTACTTCTCAAGTTAACTTTAAGGTGAAGGTCAGACATTCGATAAAATGAATAAATAAGCTTCATTATAAACACTCTATGACAACTATTATTATTATTGTAATTTATTAATTATCTGTATAGTACTTAATTATACCAACATGTTTACAATAATATACGTACTATATAAACATACAAAAATACAAAAGAAGTAGTACAATTTACGCAAGGCTAGCGCGGCGTTGAGTTTCGTCACTCGACACAGAATTCTTGGAAAGGCGTAAAGCAAGGGAATAGAGTTCCATGACACTAGGTTCCCACTGCTTACCCTGCTATGAGCAGGATAAAGGGTGAAGCTATAAAAAAATTACGAAATAAATTAACTTCATTTTTCTCGTCTCGACTAACGCCACATAACATGAAAGTCTCAAAGGACAGAAAGTGAAGAACGGAGTGTTTTACCACTATGCTCCTTCTGTCTATTCTGCTATATATAAAAGTTATTTTTGTATCTAAAATATTGTCTTCAACGTATTCCAGATGCTCTCGGCTTACATAGAATGGAGAACCCATCGCATGTAGATGGGGCTGTATCGTTACATCTGTACTGTCCCCCCTTTGACAGTTGTCGGGTGTTCGATTCCCGTACTGGAAAACCGACGGAGGTGCAAGTTATGTTCTGGTCTATGTATGGAAAGAAGATTAAGAGGGTAAGTTAGATTGCAAACATACAAACATGCATACATATATACATACATACATACACCTAAAGAGAGAGAGAACCTAGTAAGTGTCACTTTGTATGTCTGGGAAGACGAGACACTAAATATATCTCATACGATCCGGGACCTAAAATTGGCGGTAAAAGCATAGCTATAAGCTTTCTGAAGGGGCACCTTTTAAATTTATCGGCAAGAATTTATCGGAAAAGAATAACCCTAAAAGTCATAACATCAAGCTTAACAAGTATTTCAAGCTTACTAATGAACTGACCAGACCAGACTAGGTTTAGAGTAAATTCATATGCGGTTAAAGTAGGCGCGAGAGGTATAACAGCGAAATCTCTCTATAGCTTGCTAAAAGATCTCCGCCTGTCTAGAACTATTACTGATACATTTCTAGAACGTACCTCAAAGGCAGAATTAGCAGAATCATTTCGAATTTGGTGTCGATAGTGGGAGGAGCTCGTACAGTGAAGGTGAGCGTTAATGCATTTGAAAGGAGTCCCTTTAAACCTACATTTGGGTCGCAAGTCCCAAGCGCTGATCGTTCTTGCTCCTCTTCCTACAACGTGATGGGAAGCATGCATGCATGAGGAATCCATGGAATGCTAAGCAGTTCCTTCACTATATATACATATATTGTTTTTTTTTTCTGGCATCTAAGGCAAAATGCGGCGTTGAGTTCCGCCACTCAACACGCAATGCCTTGAAAACGGCGGAAAGTGGGGACGGAGTAAGCAGGGACTAAGTAACGGAGTGTCTTAACACTAGGTTCTTATGGTTCCTCCAGTTCCCTCTGCCTACCCTGCCATGTGCGGGATAAAGCGTGAAGCTAAAAAAAAATATATATACATATATTGTTTTATATTCATAATTACATACATCTATATATACATACATACATATATATACAAAGCTTAAAAAAAATATTCCTATTAAGGAGAGCGGCCAGAGGGCACGGAGCGCTATAAACTATGGTCTCTCCATATCTCTTTACCTTATGCACTGACATTAGCCTCTTCATACATGACCTCTGAGAGGTCCTAATGTTTTACATGATCTTCTGCATTTTCAACTTTGTGATCCCTTAGGTCAACCGAGAACTCCCTTTATATCTCTTATCATTGACTCTTGCTATTTGAGGGTAGATTGATATTTTAAAGTATATTAATTTCTCGCTCTTTAAACATGCAGTCTTGAAAATTTCAGAAAGTGTAAAACGGAGTGTTTCGCACTTAAATTGTCTCTGTCTGTAAATATTTTTCTTCAGTTTAACTAAAGTTATAGAATGCAGTGTTAAAACACTCTATTCTCTACTTTCACACCAAATATGGCATAATCTGTATTCAAAGGCTCTATTCGCTTCAATTATCTTAGGGCGCGATATTGACCATAATTCAAATATACTACGAAGTGAAACTTTTCTATTTTTCTCTATATTTTTAATTTCCAATTCCAGGTCTTAGAAGCTAATCCAGCAGATAGTCAAGAGTGACAGAAGACTAGAGAGGGATTACGTAGAATATATAGTATATAAGTTTATATATATATATATATATATATATATATATATATATATATATATATATATATATATATATATATATATATATATATATATATATATATATATATATATATATATATATATATATATATATATATATATATATATATATATATTCATCATCATCATGTCAGTCGTAGGACGTCCACTGCTGAACATAGGCCTCCCCCAGGGACCTCCAGTGCGCCCTGTCTAATGCTATTCGCATCCAGTGGCTGCCTGCAACCCGGCTCAAGTCATCCGTCCACCTGGTAGGAGGCCGTCCCACGCTGCGCTTGCCGGTACGTGGTCTCCACTCGAGAACCTTTCTGCCCCAGCGGCCGTCAGTTCTCCGTACTATGTGCCCTGCCCATTGCCACTTCAACTTACTAATTCGTTGGGCTATGTCGATTACTTTTGTTCGTTTGCGGATGTCCTCGTTGCACACACGATCTCGCAAAGAAATTCCGAGCATAGCCCTCTCCATAGCTCGTTGAGCGACCTTGAGCTTCTTTATGAGGCCCATAGTAAGAGACCACGTTTCTGTGCCGTAAGTCACCCCCCCCCAAATATATATATATATATATATATATATATATATATATATATATATATATATATATATATATATATATATATATATATATATATATATATATATATATATATATATATATATATATATATATATATATATATATATATATATATATATATATATATATATATATATATATATATATATATATATATATATATATATATATATATATATTTTCATTTGACATGTAAATGTTACTTTAAGTAATGAATGTTTATGACGTAACTTGGGTTTAATTTAAATTTTTTAAAGCACATAGCAAGGTGTTTTAAGGGAATCTAGGTTTCCTATTTTCCACTTGATTTTGTTAATTTTGCATATTAAGTGGCGGATATGTAACATCATTTTATTATATATTGTATATATTGCTTAAATTGTATTTGTATGTCAAGATAGCTGTGCCTGTGCCATTTTTATATTGTTAATAAAATAGATATAAAATTTAATATACATATTTTATTTTCACCTTATATTCTGTATTTTTTAAACATTAAAACTATTTTAATTTCTAAGATAGAAAAACTATACTTACTAAGCGATATTTTCAAAACAATAAACTTTGTACAAAAGAAATGGCGAATGATTTTTTGAACTGTCGATTTTTTTTAACCTTCTTCCCTCCCTCCTTAGTCCCCGAAGTAGTCTTATAGGCTATATTATCAGAGCCTTTTTTATTCAAATACAGTTCATGAGAAGCACTGCCTACCACCAACACCTATTTTCTATATATATATATATATATATATATATATATATATATATATATATATATATATATATATATATATATATATATATATATATATATATATATATATATATATATATATATATATATATATATATATATATAAATTGCAACACGTCAACTCTCATTTGATGTTTATTAGCGACTGGTTAAATGACAAATGTAAGGACCTACGCACACACGCATAGGGTTTACTATTAATTACGTCAACATGCCGCCCACCAAAGGACTTTTAAAGGCCTTTACAAGATAAAGACAATAAAAAAAATAAAATCTACAAAAATTGATAATTCTATCACAAAGATTAATCTACAATTAACATGATGGATAGATAGAAAATGGCATAGTTGACTTTGCTAATATAACATAATTGGAATTAGAGTTGCTAAATTTATACAAATAATTGACTGGAATAATAATTAATAAAAATAACAATATTAAATAAAATAGTTAGTTGGTGTCTATAGGTAAATAACAAAGTTTGTTTACAGATCTTTGCACAATATTACGTCCACTTTTTACACTATAAACACGAGTAACACTATCTTCCCCTGGATGTTTGTTGATTATGCGACCCATCATCCATTTACTAGGCGGAAGATTGTCTTCTTTGATTAGTACAATATCTCCAATTTCGAATTCTCTAATCCTTTTGTTCCACTTACGTCTTTGTTGTAGTGTAGCTAAGTACTCTTGCTGCCATTTGTGCCAAAAATTATTTAACAATTTCTGATTATGTTGCCATCGGGACAAATGACTGAGTGGAACATTCTTAAATTCTGGGTGAGGAATAGTTATCGGCGCCTCGCCGATCAAGAAGTGACCCGGAGTTAATGCCTGTGTGTTCTCTGGATCCTCATCAGTTGATGTCAAAGGCCGTGAATTCATACAGGCTTCAATTTGACATAGCAGTGTGGTCATTTCCTCGTAGGTTAGGTTAGATGTTAAAATCCTTTTGAGGTGATATTTCATTGATTTGACAGAAGCCTCCCAGATTCCTCCCATATGGGGGCTGTAAGCGGGAATAAAATGCCACTGGGTGCCATCAAGGGCTAGAGACTCAGCAATATAACCTTCAAACATCAACTTAGCCTCTGACCAAGCATTAGTGAGTTCCTTATTGGCCCCAACGAAGTTACGGCCTTGGTCGCTCCAGAGATGGGCACATCTTCCACGTCTGGCCACAAATCGTCTCATTGCTCCGATAAACGAATCCGAAGTCATATCTCCAACTAGCTCAATATGTACTGCCTTCGTGGACATGCAAACGAAGATAGCGATATATGCCTTCGTAGTTCTTTTACCTCTGCCCTTGGACATTAGTATTTGATATGGACCCGCAAAGTCAACTCCGCTGTGCAAGAATGGTCTGGCTGGTGTTACCCTTTCTCGAGGTAAGTCTCCCATTAGTTGTGATTTTACCATTGCGTTATGTTTTGCGCATAAAAGGCATTTCCGATATTTCATTTTAACTAATGATTTTGCTTTTAAGATCCAGAACCTTGTGCGTAAGTATGACAACATCAGTTGCGGTCCCCCGTGCAACGTTTTCAGATGAGCGTCGGCAACGATAAGTTTGGTTATGTAAGTATCGTGGTCTAAGATTATTGGATGCATGCTTTCTTTTTCTAGGTTTGAATGACGTAGTCTGCCGCCCACCCTGAGGATTCCATTTTCATCAAGGTAAGGTTGTAAGTTTTTTAATTTGCTTTTTTCTTTTACTCTTTTATGAATTGCTATGTATTTTATATCTTCTTCAAATACTTCATTCTGTACTATCTTTATGCAAGTCTTTAAGGCTTCATCTATTTCATTAGTAGTTATAGCTGTATCCTTATCTGTTAATTTTCTTCCCTTTAAAAATCTTTTACAATAGGTTATTACCTTTAAGAGTTCTGTTAATGTTTCAAATTTTTGAAATTGTGTACTTAAACTTTCATTAATATTATTTATGTGTATATTTAAATTAATAATTTCCTTTTTTTCCAGGTTGGTGTTTGCAGCTGTGGGTCTATCAAATTTAATTACTTTTTTTCTTAACCATTCAGGTCCCTCCCACCATATTGTATTATGGCTCAGATCTGCCAGGGAACTTCCTCGGGATGCGACGTCTGCAGGATTATGCTGTGATTTAACATGATACCAGTTTTGGTTGCCTATGTTCTCCAGAATTTCTACAACTCTATTTCTGACATAAGGGTTCCATCTTGCCGGATCTCCAAACAGCCAAGACAATACTATTGTTGAATCTGTCCAGGCATAGATTTGGTCAGGTGGTATTCTCATTGAGTTTTTTATATGTTTAAGAAGTCCAGCAAGTAGAACGGCTCCGCATAACTCCAGTCTAGGTAAGGATTTTGATTTTATTGATGCTACTCTTGTTTTAGCTGCTATTAATACAGTTTTTATATCTCCTTCCACCGTGGTCACTCTCATGTAAGCAACAGCAGAATAAGCTCGATTCGAAGCATCACAAAATCCATGGACAGTGAAATCCTCGCGACGATTCTCTGAGGTAAGCAGCCATCTTTCTACTTCTATTTCAGGTAAATGTTTAAGACTATCCCGAAACTCATACCATTCATCGGCTATAATTTGATCAACTTCTTCATCCCAGGTTATTCCTTGAAGCCATAGTCTTTGAATAAGTAGTTTTGCTTGGAGTATGAAAGGTGCTAGCCAGCCCAGTGGATCGAAAAGGCGTTGTATGTCAGCTAGTATGGTTCGTTTAGTGACTGGATTCACTATATCAGGTAAGTTTAGAGTATATTGAAACTTATCCTTCCCCATGTCCCAATGTAAACCTAGTGCTCGTACACTTCCATCTAAGGTTATATCTAAGTTTACATTTAAGCTTCTTTGACAGGGTTCAAATTCTTTGAGGAAATCTACGTTGTTGGAACACCATTTTTGCAGAATGAATCCACCCTTACGGAGAATAGAATCTATGTCTTTAGCAATTTTAATTGCTTCTTGAAGTGTATCCTTCCCGGACATGAGATCATCCATGTAAAAATCTTCTTTTATTGTTTTAGAGGCATCAGGATTGATATAATTTTCATCGTCTGCCACTTGCTGTAGAGTCCGAACGGCAAGAAAGGGTGCCGAAGCAGTTCCGAATGTAACTCTTCCTAATCTGTAATCTTTAACAGGATCGTTTCGATTAGTTCTCCAAAGTATTCGCTGCAAATCTTTATCTTCCTTTGTCACAAGAATTTGACGATACATTTTTTTGATGTCCGCTACAAAACAAACCTTCTTCATCCTCCATCTTAGAATTAGGCTTCTCATATCTTCTTGTAGCGTTGGTCCAACCAAGAGTTCTTCATTAAGAGATACATCATTACATCCCTTTTGTGATGCGTTAAAAACTATACGGAGCTTGGTTGTTTCCTTTTCTTCCTTGATTACAGCATGGTGAGGTAAGTAGAATGCAGGCTTTTCCAATTCATCGTTTGGAACTTCTTCCATGTGCTTACTTTCTTTGTATTCATCCATAACCTTTATGTATTCTTCTTGTAGTTTACTATCTCTTTCAAATCTTTTCTCTAATTGATATAATCTTTTTAATGCTGTTTCTCTTGTATTTCCTTCGATTGCCAATAATTTATCTGTTTTTGTTGGTAATTTGACAATGTATCTACCATCATCTGTTCTAGTTGTAGTGCTTTGGTATATTTGTTCGCATTTCCTTTCTTCAGGTGTAGGAATCAATTTGGTATCGATATCTTGCTCCCACATTTGTTTCAGCATCTCATCTAGATCCAGATTGGCGTGTAAGCTTACTATCTTCTTCGTCTTGATTTCTTCTTGTATGTGTCCGAAAAGAATCCAGCCCAGGTTGGTATTTTGTGCGCATGGTGTACCTGGGGGACCTTTGATAATTTCAGCCTTGATGATTTGAGCACATACATCAACACCGAGCAGCATGTCGACTCGCCCTGGTTGTTTAAAGCCAGGATCTGCCAGAACGAGCCCTTCGAGATGAGGCCAGGTGTTTGTTGTAATAGTTCGCGTTGGTAATTGTGTCGTTAGTCGCGTTGGTATTATAAATGTCTTGATTTTAAGGTTGAAGTCTTTATCATGCATTGATAATATTTGTACCTCTGCTGCGTGCTTAATTATCGTTTCAGATGAACCGACTCCCGTGATACTGCCATTGATAGGTATTCTCTTTAAGCGTAGCAGTTGTGTGGCCCTTTCACTTATCAACGTAGCTTGAGAGCCATTATCAATCAAAGCTCGCAGAACTGTCGTTTGTCCAGCTTCAGTTTTCACTGGGACCAAAGCTGTAGCCAGTAGCACTGATGTGGCACTGACGGCGCAGTGCGAGGATATGTTTACTTGGGAGTGCTGCTCTTCCACCTTGGTATTTGACGTGGGCCCGGGGTGTAACAAAGAGTGGTGACGTCTATGACACACTCGGCAGGACATATTTAGTTTACATTTTCTTGCCGTATGTCCCGCAGCCAAACAATTAAAACATAGGTTGTGCTTTGTTATGAACTCTTCTCTGGTAGGTAAATTCAGGCTTCCGAATTCTCTGCAATGTGATAACGTATGTTCCTTGTCACATTTAAGGCATCTTCTTTGTGTTTGTACAGGAATCACATTTGATGTAGTAGCCGCCGTGTGAACCGCATACTCTCTGGGTTTCGTAAATCTTTCCCTAGGTTGTGAATTATTTGCAGGGGTGACCATTTCCAAAGTTCGAAATTTGGTTTGCAAAAACTTGGACAGACTCGACCAGGTAGGTAACTCTTCTGAATCATCTTGATATGAGTACTCCTCCCATTCTTTATGTAAGTCGGAATCTAATCTTTGCACCACTAAATAAATAATTAGTGGATCCCAGGATTCCGTTGACACTTTAAGATTATTAAGGCTATTCAAACATTCACTGGTGGTATCTAATAAAGATTTTATATTATTTGCCGTTTTTGTAAAAATCTTTTTTTGTGAAAATATTTTTTTTTATAATAGAATTAACTATGATTCTTTTATTACCATATCGTCCTTTTAATAATTCCCAAGCTTGCGTATAATTACTTTCAGTTACCTTAATAGATCGTAATAATAATTCTGCCTCTCCACTAACACTAGATTTCAAATAGTGTAGTTTTTGCACATTAGATAATGAAGTGTTATTATGTACCAGTGATATAAACAAATCTTGAAATGTCGGGAATTCTTCATAGTTGCCCGAAAAACACGGTAAATGTATACGCGGTAGTTGCACACACGATAGTCTTTCGTCATTAAGCACACTCATGGAAGAATCATTATTGTTACTCACAGGAACAGGACGCTGATTTGATTTTATGCAGTCTAATATGTCTGCTTTTAACACTAAAAATAAGTCCTCGTGTACGTAGTATTCTTCGTTTAAAAAATACGGTAGCCCTCCCTTCTGTTCACGTGGCGTACACGCCACCAAGTTGTTGTGGGTTTTCTGGAAAGTATCCCAATGATCTTCAATACACTTAAGCCGCGATGATAAGTATCCCTCAGTTAGCCTTGATTTCGAACACTTTTTTAAATTTATCTGTGTTTTCTTCAAATGATTTGCTATGTCTTCTAAAACATTAAGGTATCTATTTTGCTCTCCTGTCGTCTCCGAATTCATTATTCAATACGAAAAGTAATAAACTTCAAAACTTCAAAATCACTCGTAAACTTAAAATGTCTTTATAACGAAGTAGATCACTGCCGTTGCTTCTATTGTATCGCTCGACAACTTATAAGGAAATGTTCACTTGATCCGGCTCGATTGTCGACCATATGTTAAGGTGATTAAGATCGAGTTTAGAATGCGGGTTGGTAAATTAAATTGCAACACGTCAACTCTCATTTGATGTTTATTAGCGACTGGTTAAATGACAAATGTAAGGACCTACGCACACACGCATAGGGTTTACTATTAATTACGTCAACAATATATATATATATATATATATATATATATATATATATATATATATATATATATATATATATATATATATATATATATATATATATATATATATATATATATATATATATATATATATATATATATATATATATATATATATATATATATATATATATATATATATATATATATATATATATATATATATATATATATATATATATATATATATATATATATATATATATATATATATATATATATATATATATATATATATATATATATATATATATATATATATATATATATATATATATATATATATATATATATATATATATATATATATATTATATATATATATATATATATATATATATATATATATATATATATATATATATATATATATATATATATATATATATATATATATATATATATATATATATATATATATATATATATATATATATATATATATATATATATATATATATATATATAGAGAGAAAAATAGGTGTTGGTGGTAGGCAGTGCTTCTCATGAACTGTATTTGAATAAAAAAGGCTATATACATATATATATATATATATATATATATATATATATATATATATATATATATATATATATATATATATATATATATATATATATATATATATATATATATATATATATATATATATATATATATATATATATATATATATATATAGTATAAGTTGATAAAGAGTACGGACCAAGTGTCTGTAGAGTTAATTACTTTTAATAAAAAAATCATTATTACCTGTTTGCTCCTTTTGATAGTCTGTGTATGATTCTTTATAAAAATCTCCATTTATTTTTCTGGTTTATAAGAAAAAAGGTATTCAATTGTTAATACTAAATATTTGTTACTTATTTTGATAACTTTTTGTTTTTTTTTTTAGCTTCACGCTTTATCCCGCAGGTAGGGTACTCAGAGGGAACTGCAGGAACCATACGAACGTAGTGTTAAAACATTCCGTTGCTTTCTCTGTCCCCGCTTTCCGCCGTTTTCAAGGCATTGCGTGTTGAGTGGCGGAACTCAACGCCGCACTTTGTCTAGTATCCAGAACGAAGAAAATGGAAATAGAAAAATGTATCTTCTACCGTCGGGTTTACAGGCAGACTCTACACCTCTGCGCCACGACGGTATTATTTTTATTTGGATAACTTTCAGAAGTTAAAGCCATAAATTTCTAATTAACTAAAATCTACTGAAGATAAGCTAATTTTCTTATTCGAACTGCAGGAACCATAAGAACCTAGTGTTAAGACACTCCGTTACTTAGTCCCTGCTTACCTCCGTCCCCACTTTATATATATATATATATATATATATATATATATATATATATATATATATATATATATATATATATATATATATATATATATATATATATATATATATATATATATATATATATATATATATATATATATATATATATATATATATATATATATATATATATATATATATATTTATATATATATATATATATATATATATATATATATATATATATATATATATATATATATATATATATATATATATATATATATATATATATATATATATATATATATATATATATATATATATATATATATATTTATATATATATATATATATATATATATTTATATATATATATATATATATATATATATATATATATATATATATATATATATATATATATATATATATATATATATATATATATATATATATATATATATATATATATATATATATATATATATATATATATATATATATATATATATATATATATATATATATATATATATATATATATATATATATATATATATATATATATATATATATATATATATATATATATATATATATATATATATATATATATATATATATTTAACCAACTACCTTTATAGATATTAACTAATTTGAGAAGGTATTTGCTTAGTTATTATACTTTAGTTTAAGTAATTTAGGGCGTGCTGAAAGATTATTTCGGAGAAGAGTAAAATAGTGCTCTGTAATTTTTTATCCAGGTTTGGTACTAACGGATTTTCGTTTCTGTTATCAACTGTAAGGGATGTTATAATTGTTATTAATTAAGGGGTGTTATATTCATTCCGTCCTCCCAAACCACCATGGCAGGTTACAGTGTCGAGCAGCACGTGCAAATCATAAAATTGTTTTATGAAAATGGGTCTTCAGTTCGAGCAACGTTCCGCGCACTTCGCCCGTTTTACGGTCGCGATGATCGTCCTGCCAAGTCGACTATCCGTCGATTGGTGGACAAATTTGAGTCAACCGGGTCAGTTAACAATCAGCCGGTTCCCGTGCGTCAACGTAACGCGAGATCTGCCGGGAATATCGACGCTGTGCGCGACAGTGTCCTCGAAAACCCGCGGCAGTCAATTCCGCTTCGCGCACAGGAACTCGGCCTTTCGCAGACGACAACTTGGCGAATTTTGCGTTGTGACTTGAGCCTGCACCCGTACAAGATCCAGCTGACCCTAGAGCACAAAGTTAGTGTCCATAGACAGCGCCGTGTGTTCGCTGACTGTGCATTAGAGCAGTTGGAAGTTGACGCCGATTTTGGCAAAAAAATCATCTTCAGCGACGAGGAGCATTTTTGGATGAATGGTTATGTCAACAAGCAAAATTGCCGTATTTGGGACGAGACCAATCCACACGAGGTTCATCAAGTGGCAATGCACCCACAGAAAGTGACTGTTTGGTGCGGATTTTGGGCCGGAGGCGTGATTGGTCCGTATTTTTTCGAAAACGATAATGGTGTGGCCGTCACCGTCAATGGTGAGCGATACCGGTCGATGATAATCAACTTCTTTTGGCCTGAAATCGAGAATATGGATCTGGACAACATGTGGTTTCAACAGGACGGCGCTACGTGCCACACAGCACACGCTACGATGGAAGTTCTGCACGAGCAATTTCTGGACATGGTCATCTCGCGCGGAGGCGACGTGAACTGGCCACCGAGATTGTGTGATTTGACCCCGCTGGACTTTTTCTTGTGGAATTTTCTTAAGTCACAGGTCTATGCCAACAAGCCGCAAACCACCGATGCCTTCAAAGTCAATATACGCCACGTCATCGATCAAATACAGCCCGATTTGTGCGCCAGAGTCATCGAAAATTGGACCTTTCGTGTGCGCGCCACCAACCGAAGCCGTGGCGGTCATTTGAGTGATGTCATATTCCATACATAATGGGGTCAATAGACCTTCCAAATAAAAAAAAAATTGCAAATATCTCTCCTACATGTAATTTTTTTTGCATTTCAAAGATCAAGCGCCCTTAATGAAAAACCTCTTACTTCGTTATTAGTTAATAGTGTCACATTTTCGGTTTGGTTGAATATTGTCATGAAAGTGCATGCGGGAAGTATATATCATACGGATGAGTAGGCTGTTGTGTTATAGAGTGGTCTTGAGCTTTTGGAGTGTGTGCATTAAGGGCGCCATATGTATGATTCTGAAAACGTGGGGATATGTTGTGTTCTAAATTTTCTTCTTCCTATAGTTTAGTTTTTGTTTCTTCTTGCAAGTGGTTCAAATTAGCAATAACTCTCCTTTGGTCGGTGACTCTTTGTTTCGTAACATTTATTCCCGGGTATTGTTGATAAATTTTTGGTATAAAAATGTTCTGTATGTAGTCAAATCTGTCTCTAATTTGGTTATATAATTATATATGCGCATAATAATTGTATTTACTTCAGGTGATCATCTCATGCGCACTCTGGGTTTCTCGGCCATTGTGGACGCAAGTAAGAAGGTCTGAGGAACTGCCTGCGCAACATCAAAGGTGGAATTTTCGGATTCCCTAGAATCTTCGTCTATTGGAGATGAATTTGACGGTATATAAGACATTGTACTCGGACTAAATGGTTCTATGATAGATGAAGTTAGTGATGAATGTAATGGGTTGGCTGTAGATTTTTGGGTGACCCGGTGAGAACCTGCCTATTAAGCTCTTCACCATCGACGGCTCGTCCACTGCCACACCCTGCGTCAGCTCCAGGTGTGCCCCGGCGATCGATACCCCAGGCAGCGGCCCTATACTTACTACTTACTACTACTAACTAACTTTAGCCCATATGAATTTTTATTGCTAATGAAGTTTGTGAAATTGTCAAAAGTTAATTACTTGTTTTAATGTTTATTTGACAATTTCGTTTTAATTTTTATTTTGTGATCATTTTTTTTATTTTTCAGTAAAAATGAGATTTTGTTTCAATTACTGTCAGGTATGACCGAGTAAAAATAGTTTACTTATTTTGGTACAATTGGCCATGTAAGGCGTAAAAGTTATATGAATCTAATGTTTACATTTTATGTTTTGACATGTTTTATGCGGCAACTGACATGCTGTGAGGCGGCTGTGGTGCGTTCGCCCCGCTGTGGTTGCGTGTGCCTGTGGTGCGCTGGCGCCGCTGATGCTGCGTGTGCCTGTGGTGCGCTGGCGCCGCTGATGCTGCGGGTGCCTGTGGTGCGCTCGCGCCGCTGATGCTGCGAGTGCCTACGTAGCCAGTCTGTGCGCTTGAAGCGGGTGCTCTGCACAGCAGGACGTAGTCCTGGCGGGCTCAGTCCCGGTGTACATGTGGGCTCAAAGTTGATCTTGGTACTCTTAAGTGAGAAAAATACTCTATAAGAGCAAGACGACTTTAACAACTTGGTACGCTTAAGTGAGTAAAATGCTCTTTAAAGCCAAGTTGTGTTGAGCTATGAGTCTGGGTTCCTAAGTGTGGCATAGTTCCTTTAGAGTTTCCTAAGTGCGGCATATTCCTTTTAATTTAGGGTCATGTTGTTGAGCTATTTCAGTGTAAAGAATGTAAAATGAGAAAATTATAGCCTGACGGGTACGTCAGGATGTCAGGAGGGCCGTGTTCGCTACCTCCTACAGTATTTAGTCATTATTCCAAACAATTTCATAAAAGGGGGTAGTTTTAGATCAAAAATACTATAAAAGCGTTGAGTTTATGTCAATCGTGGCAGTTGCTCGTAGGCAACGGCCCGTACTGGAAGGGAACTACTCTGAAGTACTATTATTGAGTGATTTATGTCATTTCATGTAATTACGAGGAATCTATGTACGAATATAGTCAAACTTGTGATCAAATTGTGTTTTAGTGTTTTCCATTTTAAATTAACTTTAACCACTTCTGAGTTTTCCCTTACACAAAAAGTATTCTAAAGCGCTTAACCAAGCAGTTAGATGGTAACCAGCCTAAAGAGCAAGCTAAGTTCTGGTCAGATTTCTCAACGACTGACCACATTCATACTGTCAAGCAACTAATTGAGAAATATAACGAATACAACCGTCCGTTCTATTTTTATTTATGGATTTTAATAAAACATTTGTCTCTTTGAAGTATAATTACATATGGGACTCACTGAGAGACCAAGGAGTCTAATATAAACAAAAAAACAAATATGAAATAATCGCACCGCAAAGACACAATTATAAAATACAGTAAATAAATTCCAAATTTAGTGAGCAGTTAGACAAGGAGAGGAGTCTTAGAGAACATCTTTAGGAAACTCAACTGTGATGACTTCGGCCTTAATATTAATGAAGAAAAATTACGCCATATGAGGTTTGCAGACGACATAATCCTGTTCGCATAAGATCCTGACAATCTATAGATAACGCCGCAACAACTAGCACCGGAAAGTAAAAAAGCTGGATTATCAAAAAATATCAGCAAAATGAAAATAATGACGAACAAAATCAAAGTCAAAATAGAAGTAGGCAAAGACACTGAATATATCAACATCATAGATAAAAGATCTACCAAACAAGTAAGTCAATAACACTTGGCAAAGGTGTTATTGACTTACTTGTTTAGTAGATCTAAGAAATGATGAAAAATAAATCAGTGCCAATTTTGAGAAAAAACTAACATATTTAATACAGGGATGTGTCAGAAAATTGAACACAAGCTAAGAGCCAAAAGCCAAAGAGGAATGGAAAGGAGTATGAAGGGCTTGAAATTGAAACATAAATATATTGCAACAAAAATTAGTAGCATTGTCAAAGTAGCAGATGTCAAAGTTAAAATCCGAACTCTGAAATGGAAATGGACTAACCACATGATGAGATCACAAGCAAGTAAATGAAAGAGGGGTGAACGGATAGAGTCGGACAGCATTAAATCATAACAAGTAGAGGGAGCTTGAGGAAGCCTGTTAGAGGAGGCCTTTAACCTACACTTGGGTTGTAAATCTTAAGCGCTGATTGGAGGTGCTCTTCTTACACCACGATGGGTCCGACACCTGCACAGTAAATCCATGGAATATTTAGCAGTTTCTTCTCTACGAGAAAAGGCGAGTTTTAACGTGATGTTAGAATCAAGTAATTGTCAGAACCTATGTTGTTATATATGTGTATAGTTTTATTTTTTCAAGATAAATATTGAGGAAAAGCAGAATAATATAGTAGTTGATAAATCATCTTTTAACTCAGCTTTTGGTCTCCGGTGGCTTCAGGATTTTGTTTTTTTCTAAATAT
Source organism: Dione vanillae (assembly GCA_037178615.1). Taxonomy (NCBI): domain Eukaryota; kingdom Metazoa; phylum Arthropoda; class Insecta; order Lepidoptera; family Nymphalidae; genus Dione; species Dione vanillae. The sequence goes on along the minus strand of JAZFAU010000301.1, from coordinate 8,722 downwards.
TACTAGCAAGGTGAAGATATTTGTAATGCCTGTACAGACACGTTACGACTTTGATATTTGACATTTATTGATATGTGACATGTACAATAAAATATGCCCATCTTGTTCTTCGGGTCGGACGTACGTTGTTAAGTAAGTTTTGGTACTTTAGTTTCATTATTTTTAAGATTCGATTTAGCAAACTATATATTATTGCTATGGAATAAATTTATTAAACTTACCAACTTGAAACCAGCAAATGCTCAATAGAGTTTATGAAAGAAGGTTGTTATAAAACCTACACAAAAGCCTTTCCTTATATTAGATTCAGCTCCTGATGTCCATATGTGTCCAACATATGAGAAACAGTGTAGAATCCCTGAAGATATTTGTGTTTTGTCACACAGACCGGATATTTTTCTTTATTCTCGAAGCCTAAAACGCGTAGTACTGGTAAACTTACAGTACCGTGCGAAACAAATATCCCGAAAAGTTTTTAAATTAAAAATTTATAAAAATTTGTTTATTTCAAACATCTGATATTTTTATGTACTGAAGGAATTTTTGGAAATTGTTTCACTTACTGGCATTTACGTAATATAGTGGGTTTACTTTATGCGTAAAAACACAATATATAATACATTTTATAATTGCTTTATTATTATACATATTTACAAATAAATAGCTTACAATTTTTCGGGGGCTAAAATCACAAAATCACAAAGCAATAAATTTTATTAATTTTGTAATTTCCTTTTTCATTTTGTAGTAATCGACTCTACAACTAAGAAAAGAAAGTATTTATGCATTTACAATTCCAATGCATTAAATGTGTTTGAAATTATAAATTTACTACAACATGTTAAGCAATGAATTATAGCTTTGGTCTACTTCATCACGTTTCGACAGTTCTATTAATTTGTCTACTTTTTGCCACGGGAGGAAGAGTTTCAAGCCGTCTCTTTCAGCAGTAGATTGAACACTTTCTCTAACACATCCAGCGTTGCATATAAAATCACAAGTTTGTGTGTTTACATTAAAGTGTAATCCTTCAGCGCAAACTCCAAGCACCTTTTGATTGCCTTCACAACGCCAGAATTTGTCACAGTCGGTTTCGTGGGCCCAATGAGATACGTGACATTGGGACGCACATGGGTCACTTCCATCAGGAGCTACTGGAGAGGGGGTAGTTCCAGGTGGTGCTATAGAGCTAGGGGCGTCGGTAGGAACTGGAGCAGCGGTTGTTGCAGGAGGTGCTATGGAGCTAGGAGCATCAGTAGGAACTGGAGCAGCAGTTGTTGCAGGAGGTGCTATGGAGCTTGGAGCATCGGTAGGGACTGGAGCAACAGTTGTACTAGGTGGAGCTATGGAGCTGGGTACATCAGTAGGGACTGGAGCAGCAGTAGTACCAGGTGGTGCTACGGAGCTAGGTGCATCGGTAGGGACTGGAGCAGCAGTTGTTCCAGGTGGTGCTATGGAGCTAGGTACATCAGTAGGGACTGGAGAGGCAGTTGTACCAGGTGGAGCGATAGAGCTAGGTGCATCGGTAGGGACTGGAGCAGCAGTTGTGGAACCATCAGGTGCAGTGGATGACGGATTTCCTCCACTGCCAGCTTCACATTGAGCTTCATGAGGCCATGTACATTTCTAAAATTAAAATTTGATTACAGTTTCACTTGGGATACAATTAAATTAATATTAAAATATTATGTTAAATAAATCTTCAGAGCTCACCTGAATAGGGTAAGAGAAGTGAGTTCCTGGTGCGCAATCCCGCACTACAGGACTTCCATGTACACATTGATAGAATTTACTACAGTCTGATTCGTGTGGTAGGAGGTGTTCAATACGATAGTCGTCGGGACAGCCATTTGGATTCAATTGGTCTGGTGAAGGTGGAGTGACGGGATTTGCAGTAGAGCCTGGAGGTGATGTTGTGGAACCATCTGGTGCAATGGATGACGGATTTCCTCCACTACCAGCTTCACATTGAGCTTCATCAGGCCATGTACATTTCTGAAATTAAAAATTTATTACAATTTCAGTTGGAATATTATTAAATCAATATAAAAATATTATGTCAAATAAATATTTAAAGCTCACCTGAATAGGGTAAGAGAAGTGAGTTCCTGGTGCGCAATCTCTCACAACGGGAATTCCATGGACGCATTGATAGAATTTACTGCAGTCTGATTCGTGTGGTAGGAGGTGTTCAACACGATAGTCATCGGGACAGCCATTTGGATTCAATTGATCTGGTGAAGGTGGTGTCACAGGATTAGCAGTAGAGCCTGGCGCTGCTGTTGTACTAGGTGGTGCTATGGTGCTTGGAGCATCGGTAGGGACTGGAGCAACAGTTGTACTAGGTGGAGCTATGGAGCTGGGTACATCAGTAGGGACTGGAGCAGCAGTAGTACCAGGTGGTGCTACGGAGCTAGGTGCATCGGTAGGGACTGGAGCAGCAGTTGTTCCAGGTGGTGCTATGGAGCTAGGTGCATCAGTAGGGACTGGAGAGGCAGTTGTACCAGGTGGAGCTATAGAGCTAGGCGACTCGGGAGCAGCAGTTGTGGAACCATCAGGTGCAATGGATGACGGATTTCCTCCACTGCCAGCTTCACATTGAGCTTCATGAGGCCATGTACATTTCTGAAATTAAAATTTGATTACAGTTTCACTTGGGATACTAATAAATCAATATTAAAATATTATGTTAAATAAATCTTTATAGCTCACCTGAATAGGGTAAGAGAAATGAGTTCCTGGTGCGCAATCCCTCACTACGGGACTTCCATGTACGCATTGATAGAATTTACTACAGTCTGATTCGTGTGGTAAGAGGTGTTCAATACGATAGTCGTCGGGACAGCCATTTGGATTCAATTGGTCTGGTGAAGGTGGTGTTACAGGATTTGCAGTAGAGCCTGGAGGTGCTGTTGTGGAACCATCAGGTGCAATGGATGATGGATTTCCTCCACTATCACCTTCACATTGAGCTTCATGAGGCCATGTACATTGCTGAAATTAAAATTTGATTACAGTTTCACTTGGAATACTATTAAATCAATATTAAAATATAATATTTAATGAATCTTTAAAGCTCACCTGAATAGGGTAAGAGAAGTGAGTTCCTGGTGCACAATCCCGCACTACAGGACTTCCATGTACACATTGATAGAATTTACTACAGTCTGATTCATGTGGTAGGAGGTGTTCAATACGATAGTCATCGGGACAGCCATTTGGATTCAATTGGTCTGGTGAAGGTGGTGTTACAGGATTTGCAGTAGAGCCTGGAGGTACTGTTGTGGAACCATCAGGTGCAATGGATGATGGATTTCCTCCACTACCACCTTCACATTGAGCTTCATGAGGCCATGTACATTGCTGAAATTAAAATTTGATTACAGTTTCACTTGGAATACTATTAAATCAATATTAAAATATAATATTTAATGAATCTTTAAAGCTCACCTGAATAGGGTAAGAGAAGTGAGTTCCTGGTGCACAATCACGCACTACAGGACTTCCATGTACACATTGATAGAATTTACTACAGTCTGATTCATGTGGTAGGAGGTGTTCAATACGATAGTCATCGGGACAGCCATTTGGATTCAATTGGTCTGGTGAAGGTAGTGTTACAGGATTTGCAGTAGAGCCTGGAGGTGCTGTTGTGGAACCATCAGGTGCAATGGATGATGGATTTACTCCACTACCACCTTCACATTGAGCTTCATCAGGCCATGTACATTTCTGAAATTAAAAAATTATTACAATTTCGGTTGGAATATTATTAAATCAATATGAAAATATTATGTTAAATAAACATTCAAAGCTCACCTGAATAGGGTAAGAGAAGTGAGTTCCTGGTGCGCAATCTCTCACAACGGGACTTCCATGTACGCATTGATAGAATTTACTACAGTCTGATTCGTGTGGTAAGAGGTGTTCAATACGATAGTCGTCGGGACAGCCATTTGGATTCAATTGGTCTGGTGAAGGTGGTGTTACAGGATTTGCAGTAGAGCCTGGAGGTGCTGTTGTGGAACCATCTGGTGCAATGGATGACGAATTTCCTCCACTAGCAACTTCACATTGAGCTTCATCAGGCCATGTACAATTCTGAAATTAAAATTTGATTACAGTTTCACTTGGGACACAATTAAATCAATATTAAAATATTATGTTAAATAAATCTTCAGAGCTCACCTGAATAGGGTAAGAGAAGTGAGTTCCTGGTGCGCAATCCCGCACTACAGGACTTCCATGAACGCATTGATAAAATTTACTACAATTTGATTCGTGTGGTAAGAGGTGTTCAATACGATAATCATCGGGACAGCCATTTGGATTCAATTGATCTGGTGAAGGTGGTGTGACAGGATTTGCAGTAGCGTCTGGAACTGCAGATGTTGAACTTTCAGGTGCAGGTGTTGTTGGAGCAGCTGTAGTCGGAGCTGCTGTAGGTTCTGCTGTAGGTTCGTCTGTAGGTTCTGCTGTAGGTTCTGCTGAAGGTTCTGCTGTTGGTTCTGCTGTAGGTTCTTCTGTAGGTTCTGCTGTAGGTTCTGCTGTAGGTACTGCAGTGGGTGCTGCAGTAGGTGCCGCTGTAGGCGCTGCTGTAGGCGCTGCTGTAGGCGCTGCTGTAGGCGCTGCTGTAGGCGCCGCTGTAGGTGCTACAGTAGGCGCTGCTGTAGGCTCTACTGTTGGTGCTGCTGTAGGTGCTGCAGTAGGTACTGCAGTTGGTACTGCTGTAGGTGCTGCAGTTGGTGCTGCTGTGGGTGCTGCAGTTGGTGCTGCAGTAGGTGCTGCAGTTGGTGCTGCAGTAGGTGCTGCAGTAGGTGCTGCAGTTGGTGCTGCAGTAGGTGCTGCTGTAGGTGGTGATCCTGGTAGACTACAGTTAGCTACTGCTGGATGTACACAAACCTGAAGGGTAAAGAGAATGTCACTACAGGTTTTATGTCTATAGAAAACCTGTAAACCTAGTACAGACACTATGTATGTTTATACGTAATAACTATTTTTATTATAATGCATAACCATAAATATATTCCTCCATAGGTTTGTCACTTAGCTTTATATTTTAAACTACAACATAATTTAATAGGATGGACTCAATAAAACATGTTTTCTTAGCACAGTTGGTGATGACGTGAATCATGACGCTGTGAATATGTATGTAACCTGTCATATATATAATAAATAAGACTTACTTGTTGTTCGTAGCTGAACACTGTACCAGGGGCACAATCGCGTGCTAGTATGAATCTCTCTCCCCACTCACAATAGTAGTATTTTGAGCAATCATAATCATGCTCTAGTAGATGATGTTCATAATCATCTGGACACCTGTCGTCTGGTACTGTTAGAATGTTCCTTCCAGATGGTAAAGCATAGGCTAAGCCTACGCTCAGGAATAGCAAAAATGCCCTTCCTAAAAAATGTATATATTAATTTAATCTATATATATATATATATATATATATATATATATATATATATATATATATATATATATATATATATATATATATATATATATATATATATATATATATATATATATATATATATATATATATATATATATATATATATATATATATATATATATATATATATATATATATATATATATATATATATATATATATATATATATATATATATATATATATATATATATATATATATATATATATATATATATATATATATATATATATATATATATATATATATATATATATATATATATATATATATATATATATATATATATATATATATATATATATATATATATATATATATATATATATATATATATATATATATATATATATATATATATATATATATATATATATATATATATATATATATAACGTCGAGTAATGAGTAATTTTTACATAATATACATACAGACATATACAAATCTTATCGATTTCATGATATTTGGTATAACATGTAATCCACAAACTAATAACTGTAAATTTTGATTAATCTATTATGACGTATTACTTATGTAAATTTTGTGAGATATGATTATTGATTTTTTTTAGTAAAAAATATAGAAAATTGATAAGCTAATAATTAAAAGAAAGTTTAAATTATTTTCACTTGGTCTGGTACGCAGCGGTGTTAAGTACCGCCGAATAACACACTAAATTCCTGCCTTTCATACTACGCTTCAGAAAATATTTAGATCCCCCAAAAGATACACTCTGATCACACAGAAAATCAAACACAGATTTCTAATAAAATTTTGAACAACAAGTTCATTGAGTGAAACAAGCAATAAGATCTTAAAACCAATAAAATTTTATAAAGTGGTTTAATTTATGACTACACACTTTGAATATCACTTTTAAAAACACTTGAACACTTAAAATGGCGACGTACCTAACATTGCGTCCCAAATGACGCGAGAAATTTTGACGTGGTAGAGCAAAGATGATAGCTAGTATATGAACTTCTTATTGCACGTACTGAATTACTTTCAGGTATACCCAATTTATATAATAACAAAAGACTATGATAAGGAAAACCTATCAATGTTATCAAGTAAAGATTAATTTTTGCCTTTAAACCTAATATTGAAACTAACGTCAGTACCCGGTTTTATTCGAGTGCAAAAATTTCATGGATATTGAAAAGGTGATATACTAATAACATATATTAATGTCTTTGGTGTGTTTAATTTTTTGTTGTTTCGCGCTTCATTTCGTAAAGCAGGGTTCTTCATAGGTAACCTAGAACAGATACTCATCAGTAATTACTCATAAATTATTGGACAATATAATTATATAACACCAATGGTCTAGTTTGATGATGAAACACGCAAAGGGAGGAGTTTTAGATTATTAGTGAAACTGTGAGTTAGCCAGAGGCACGTTAAATATGTTTTTTATATATTCCAGTAATTTCTTATGGCTGATTAAGAAGAGAATGACATAGATGAAAGTGTTTTTAATTTGGTTTGTATGAATATAAATGGCTATTTGGAACCAAATATGGATGAGTATTAGCGAGTTTTATGTTTTTACTTTTTGCATTCCTCCACATTGAGGTACTACAGGTTATCATCGAAGTACTCCGAATTTTTACGTTTTTTAAAACATAATTTAAATCTAATACTTGATGATTAAATACACTTTTGCAAGTGCTTTTGGTCAGTTTTGCTGAGAAGACTCAGTATGGAAATACTGCCTGTTAAAATAAAAGTTGAAATTTTATTTTTTAACGAAGTTAACTTTATATTTAAATATCCTTGGTCAGAGTAAAAATCTTTATTAAGTAAACTAAAAATTATTCATATATTTAAATAAAAAAAGATTAAAATTGGCAAATTGTCATATACATATATATTGAGATGATAACTTGGCATTACAAAGCTATACGAGGGTCAAACTGAAAGTTCTTAGAAAATCAAAAACTAAGCATTTTAGCAAGTTATTAGTTTTATTATAACTTTTCAAAATAGCGTTCATTTACATCAATACATCGCTGCATTCGAAGGAACCATTGAGAAAAGCACCTTGCCCACTCGGCCTTAGGGGTCTCTTCAACGGCGTTTTGCTGCTTCTTCGGCGTCCATAAAATGTTTTCCTCGAAGTTTTTCTTTTATTTTCGGGAATAAATAAAAATCGCAGGGTGCGAGGTCGGGGCTATACGGCGGGTGACCCAGTCATTCCACGTCTAAGGTCGCCAAATAGTCGATCGTTTGCCTGGCGGTGTGCGACGACGCATTGTCGTGATGAAGGAGGATCCTGCTGCGAGGTCGTTTCTCTCGAACTTTTTCCAAGACAAGTGGCAAACAGTTGTTAGTGTACTACTCTGCATTAACCGTTTTCTGATCCTCTAAGACAACTGTCGCGTAATGACCTGTCTTTCCGAAGAACGAGGCCACCATCTTTTTTCCAACACTTCGACCTCTCTTCACTTTATTTGGCAACTCTTCGGAAGGAAACACCCACTGAGCAGACTGTCTTTTGGTTTCCGGATCATAACAGTAAATCAAGCTTTCGTCATCCTTATACTATGTCGAACACAGCATTTGAGTCACCTCCGTTAAATTTTTGGATCATTTCTCGGCACCAATCCACACGGCGGAGTTTTTGAGCCTCGGTCAAATTATGCGGTATCCAGCGGGCACAAAGCTTCCTGACCGCTAAATGTTCATGGAGGATTTTGTGCATTTGACTCATACCTATGCCTAGACTTGTCCGAATCTGCTGATAGGTCACTCTTTTGTCAGTCTCTATCATACGCCGCACAACACTGATATTATCTTCAGTCGTCGCTGTAGAAGGCCGTCCCTCACGCAAATCATCGGTGAGATTAGTTCGACCACGTTTGAATTCATTAAACCAGTTTTAAAGTGTGGCACGAGATGGAGCTTCATCGTGAAAAGCCAATCGAAGTCTATCATATCTTTTTTGTTGACTTATATGACATCGAAAGTCATAAAAAATTATTGCACGAAAATTTTCTCGGCTTAAATTCATTCTGACGTGCACAGACAATTTTCAATTTGCCGCCAAATCGTATAACAAATGACAAATGAATGAAATGTATACTCAATATTATTGGTAAAGAGTTCTATTTTCGAAATTTAAACTTATTTTTTTAATATAATGCTTATAAGTTGCCAGTTCTAAAAACTTTCAGTTTGACCCTCGTATTTATTCCACGATCATGGTCATTTTGGTCATTTTCCCACTATAGAAAGGAGTAGAGTTGC
>JAZFAU010000300.1:807431-817573 GCA_037178615.1 Dione vanillae | reverse complement strand
TTTTTAGTTTTAATCACCTTTTCAATATCCATGAAATTTTTGCACTCGAATAAAACCGGGTACGGACGTTAGTTTCAATATTAGGTTTAAAGGCAAAAATTAATCTTTACTTGATAACATTGATAGGTTTTCCTTATCAGAGTCCTTTGTTATTATATAAATTGGGTATATCTGAAAGTAATTCAGTACGTGCAATAAGAAGTTCATATACTAGCTATCATCTTTGCTCTACCACGTCAAAATTTCTCGCGTCATTTGGGACGCAATGTTAGGTACGTCGCCATTTTAAGTGTTCAAGTGTTTTTAAAAGTGATATTCAAAGTGTTGTAGTCATAAATTAAACCACTTTATAAAATTTATTGGTTTTAAGATCTTATTGCTTGTTTCACTCAATGAACTTGTTGTTCAAATTTTATTAGAAATCTGTGTTTGATTTTCTGTGTGATCAGAGTGTATCTTTTGGGGGATCTAAATATTTTCTGAAGCGTAGTATGAAAGGCAGGAATTTAGTGTGTTATTCGGCGGTACTTAACACCACTGCTTACCAGACCAAGTGAAAATAATTTAAACTTTCTTTTAATTATTAGCTTATCAATTTTCTATATTTTTTACTAAATAATCAATAATCACATCTCATACAAAATTTACATAATTAATACGTCATAACAGATTAATCAAAATTTACAGTTATTAGTTTGTGGATTACATGTTATACCAAATATCATGAAATCGATAAGATTTGTATGTATATTATGAAAAAATTACTCATTACTCGACGTTATATATATATATATATATATATATATATATATATATATATATATATATATATATATATATATATAAAATTTTGATTATATATATATATATATATATATATATATATATATATATATATATATATATATATATATATATATATATATATATATATATATATATATATATAAATTTAGGAAGATGAATTTTTATACATTTAACTATATCAATTGTGATATATATAATTTTTATGACATTGAAATATCACGTTATGTTTCCTTTAAAGAATTATTCACAAATATATAAATATTTAGGGAAAGTACCTGTAAATATAGACAAGTTTATGCAAAACTAACCAACGTGAGAAAATTACAATACAAATAATATTTATAAAAATAAAAGAAATACAAAGTAAATAATTAAATTGTTGTTTCAAAATAAAACACCATTTGTCAAGTATGACGCGAGCGTACACTGTACTGTCAGAGCGGGACAGAGATATATCTCTTTCTCATTCCGTTATTTTATTGAATGAGATGTGTCAAATTGGCAACGTTTAATAGTATTGTTGTAGTACGAGATCTTTACGTCATTTGTGTTTAATTATGACAACTTCACGCTACACAGCATGTATAAATATCGTGAAATGGGAAAAAAAATCCTGTACCTGCACTATTGATAACTCTTGGCTAGTTCATTATACATAGCCTCGAAATATTTGACAAAGACTGTCGTTGTCATATACACTCTGTATTAAATCGATTAACCTATCCTAACCAGTGAGCCTAGTGCTAAAACACTCATTCTCTACAAGGTTGGTGAAGAGGACATATATACGTATGTAAACAAAACATACATACATATCTGCACATATATTATATATGTGCATGTTTTTCTGCATAAACACATCCAATAGATACAAGCTATAAATATTCGTTACAGAAGTTCGTTATATATATATATATATATATATATATATATATATATATATATATATATATATATATATATATATATATATATATATATATATATATATATATATATATATATATATATATATATATATATATATATATATATATATATATATATATATATATATATATATATATATAGTCGAAAACAAAACAAGTCTTATGTATTCGGTGCGGGGGAAATAATTTAATAATCGTAATCTAAAATATTATAGCTGGTTATAACTCGGGGACACACCTACCTTTCAACACAATTTTATCTTTTCACTGAATTATAATTATAATTGCGAGAATTTATTTTAACATCAAATCAACACAAACCTCACAATCAAATAATATTTAAAAAAAATAATAAAGTTACTACTAAAAGCAAACTTTCAAATATTAAATTGAAGAATTTTTTAAATTAATTAATATTTTTTTCTGAGGACCGTCGTGGCGCAGAGGCGTAAGCGTCTGCCTATAAACGCGACGGTTTGTGGTCCGATATATATATATATATATATATATATATAGATATATATATATATATATATATATATATATATATATATATATATATATATATATATATATATATATATATATATATCTATATATATATATATATATATATATATATATATATATATATATATATATATATATATATATATATATATATATATATATATATATAATATAGTATATATATATATATATATATATATATATATATATATATATATATATATATATATATATATATATATATATATATATATATATATATATATATATATATATATATATATATATATATATATATATATATATATATATATATATATATATATATATCATATCTTATTTTGAATAAAATTATTTGACTTTGATTTTATTGAAAAATTAAGTCATTACTCGCTGCGATTTCTACTTTATTTTGCACCTTGCACAATATTTTCCACGTCATTTAAATTTTTTATTTAAAAACCTACATAATTTAGGGAACCGTCTGTACGCAGAGGTGAAGCATCTGCCTGTAAACGCAACGGCTTTCGATTCCCACTCGATTATTACCCATTTTCATCATCCTACCTATGAATTGAGTCTACCTGTAAGAAGCGGATGTTAACGCCGCACTTTTTCTTATTACCAGTTAATATGACTATAATCGTAAGTCTATTACAAGGAAATCTATATTACATTTAGTGCTAAGTAGTGTACGTTCTGCTGTATGGATCAAATGTCTATAGTAATATTTATTTGTGTAGAGTAATATACAGCCTTTGTACCTTTTTAATAAAGGATTGGAAAACTGAATTACTGTCCTCGTACATGTTCAGAAGAACCGAATGAATGTTTTATCGAACACCTATTTGAAGTTGCGATTCTCTCTAGTAGGCAAAATAGGTCATAGGTTTTAAACGGAAGTCGTATAAAGTTCAAAAGTTCAAAGTTCAAATAAAATAAATGTTCTACAAATGAGGATCGTCGTGGCGCAGGCGCAACGTGTGCCTGTAACGCGACGGTTTCTGAGTTCGATTGCCCGTCGGGGAAGATGGATTTTTCTATTTCCATTTCCGAGTTCCGCCATTCAACACGAAATGAAGGCAGAAAGCGGGGACGGAGAAAGCAGGGACTAAGCAACGGAGTGTCTTAACACTAGGTTATGAGGGATAAAGAGTGAAGCTAAAAAAAAAGAATATATATGTAACAGTAAGCCAGTACTGATAAGTTTTTTTTGTTATGTTTTCAGCAGTTTTTTTATTTTTTGGACAATTCTCAAATATATTATAAATATATAAAAGTAACTGCGACACAGTAGAAAGCAAACAAAATATTTTGATTCTAAGACCCCTGTCCCAAAACTTAAATAAGGCATTGCTATGCAGGATAAGCTTTTTTCGCTAGTAAAAAGCTTTAAGTATGTATGACGCAGAGGCGTAGCGTCTGCATGTAAACGCGATAGTTTGTGGGTTCAATTTCCAATCGTTGAAGATGGATTTTCTATTTCCATTTCCACTAGACAAAGCGCGGCGTTGAGTTCCGCCATTCAAAATGCAATACCTCGAAAAAGATGGTAGGCAGGGAACGGAGTTGTCTTAACACACTTTCCTCTGCCTACCCTGCTATGCGCGGAATAAAGCGTGAATATAAAAACCACATATGTAGGAAGTTATCTCATTCAATTTCAGTCAATCACTTTTGATCAGCGCCATCTATTGAAATATTTTGGAATATTAAATTTACGTTTAATTTCCATAGATGGCAACGTCAATGTCATTTTAAATTACATTTAGCTTATTACAAAATGATGTGGAGGAGTAGTTAGTGGAGAATGGAACACTGTGACACCAGACTCTCTCTGCTTATGACTCAAAAAATGAGTCATGTAATCTTGCTCCATCTGTAAAGAGGCAGTGGGGACAGCTAAACATATGCTGGTGGGGTGTAGGGTACTCTTAGAAAGTGGTCAATACTCGCGGTGCCATGACAAAGTACTAGAGATCTTTCATTAGCAAGAGCACACAGAAACATTACAACCAGCACACGTTTAATAGAGTTTGTGAAAGAAGGTTCTTATAAAAAAACACACGCAAAAAACTTTATCAATATCAAATTCAGCTCCTGATTTGACTCTTTTGATGGGCATGTATGAGAAAATAGAACTATTACTGATACATTTCTAGAACGTACTTCAAAGGTGGCATTAGCAGAATCATTTCGAATTTGGTGTCGGTAGTGGGAGGAGCTCGGACAGTGAAGGTGAGCGTTAATGCATTTTAAAGGGGCCCTTTAAACCTACACTTGGGTCGCAAGTCCCAAGCGCTGCTCGGAGCTCCTCTTCCTACAACGCGATGGGCACCAGGTGAATGTATGGAATGCGTAGCAGTTTCTTCTCTCTTCTTGCCTAGCCTGAGCGGAACTGGTTGCGGAACTTATATGGCATTTTAGGATAAGCAGAGGAAATAGTGTTAAGACACTCCGTTACCCGCTTTCTATCGAGGTATTAGTTGTTAAGTGGCGGAACTCACCACCTTGATTTTTGTCTTGTTGCCAAAACGAATTTTATCCTTATATATAATATACTATATGGTTTATACACATTATATGTTGTATGTTTTAAACGAATACGTAAAAAAAGCATTTAGAGTGGCGGTATATACATATATACATAGCAATATGATTAATAATTATATATTATTTAATCACTAAATACACGTTATAAAATACAAGGTAAAAAGATACTTTTTTCGAAAAATAAGGTAAGCTACTCGCCGCTAGATGTCGCGAGGTCTATGTTAGTATTTAAATATATATATATTATTTAAAGAAATCATAGGAAAAATACCATTGTTTCAATGAAATCCCTATAAAAATATAATTAATATTGCTTTTATATGCCATTAGTATGATATGACAAAAGTCTCATTGGAACATATAACATACATATATGTGCTTGTTTCAAAATAAACTAAGCAATTCGTTTCTTACGCGGAGTGTTTTAACACTAGGTTCCCACGGTTCCTGTAAATTCCTGCCTACCCTGATATAAGCGGGATAAAGTGTGGACATAATGGTGCGAGTAGTACAGTCGCGTTGTGGCGTTGGGCTTTAAAAGGAACGGGGCATTTAGTCGACGATCAAGTCATCTAATATTTTTTTAATCAAGAATCAAGAAATTTGAAAAAGACAAATAAAGTAAAATTAAGTGACTGATTTTCTCTGAGCCTTTGTAAGGTATTGGTAGAGTAAGGTGTCAAAGAAGATGGACATTAGAGAATTGGTTAAACTGTTACGAGTAAAAATAGAAAAACCTACAACACTACTTAAGGCGGAAAGCGGGGACGGAGAAAGCAGGGACTAAGCAAACGGAGTGTCTTAACACTAGGTTCCTATGGTTCCGCAGTTCCCTCTGCCTACCCCGCCGTGCGGGATAAAGCGTGAAGCTAAAAAAAAAAACTACTTAAGATTAAAAATGTCACATACTTGGTTGCATATCCTACTATCATAACATATAATTTTGAACGTGTTATTAATGACTTTTCTAGTAAAAAGCAGCGGCTCTTTTTATAATTTTTACAATATTTTTTACCAAAACTTAATGTTATTATTTAAAAATGTATGTATCTACTCAATTTTGTTCTGAAATGTGAAATTATTTAGACCATTTATAGGGCATTTAGTTCTAAGATGCACCTAGCGACATATAGCTAACCTACTGATAGGTCACGCTTTATCCCGCACATGGCAGGGTAGGCAGAGGGAACTGCAGGAACTATAACTAAGTGTTAAGACATTCCCTTGCTCAGTCCCTGCTTTCTCCGTCCCCGCTTTCCGCCTTTTTCGAGGCATTGCGTGTTGAGTGGCGGAACTCAAGGCCGCGTGCCTAGTTTCCAGAGCGAAGAATATGGAAATAGAAAAATCCATCTTCCCCTCACGGGTATCGAAGCCAAAAGCCGTCGCGTTTTCATGTAGACGTTACGCCTCTGCGCCACGACGGTTTTCACATATGAATATTTTGAATTGAATTTGATTTTCTTATCATCAATTAAAACTGGTCATAATAAACTGTTATCATTATATTTACATTTATTTTTTAATTCACACTAAGTGGTAAAGCGGTAATGATAAATTTATTATTGTATGAATAAGCGAAGCGAGCAGTAGATATACCTTTCCATCTACTCAGCGAGCGAAGCGAAAAGCGAACTTTTGCTGATCTTTTAAAAATAACTGGAGAGAGATCGGAGAGAATTTCACTATGTTCTGTCTACTTTTTAAAACTATCTAAAATCATTAAAAGATTATTGTGTTTTTTGTTTTATATTTAATATTTTTTTTTAAATGCTTCTCTCTTATAAGTAGGTATCGAACCCGCTTCTACTAAAGCTACTAAAAAATTGCATAACATTTTGTAAAGATGATACGTTTAATTAAAAAAACCAATTAGTGTTTTGTTTTATTGTAATTATAAACGATATGTGTTGTCGAACGAAGTTTCTTTGCGTGTAATTTAAATATGGCTACCCCGTTAATACGCTTTATTAAGAAATTTAAAAAAAAAACCCTTTCACAGTGCTTTCTTACATTTTAAAGAAAATTACATATACATTTTCATCATTAAGTTGTCTTATAGTTGTACATTATCACTAGTTGTTAGAACTAGTGGGTTCTCAGTTCTCATGCGCTTCGTTTTACCATCTCAACACTTTTTGGGAAGTCCGTGCATGCTTTCAATGTTTTCAAGCAAATCTAATCAGCTAACGTGTAGAGTTTGTTTAATGAATTATCAATTGAACTGTTCAAGTTCAAACATCGGCTATATTTTTCACCAATCCACCTTTTCGAGATCTTCAAAACGGTACCAAAAGTTAAATTCTAAGTCAATAACTCTACTAAGTATGCCCATTAAAAACACTTCCACAAATAATATATAATGGTTGATTTCTATATTTAAATTAGTATAATAATAATTTTTATCTCATGTCCATAGAGAATATACACCTCTTTCACCTCGTCCACTATCCTTAACTACTTTATACATGTCCTTTGGGAGGTCATGCTTTTTACATGACCTTTATCCAGGACGACGAAGGTCAGCTAAAGTGTCCTTTTACCTCTTTTACCACTCTTTCTTTATATATCTTTTGTATCTTCCACCACCTATTCTCTTACCATGTCAAAACCAAAGCAGGTTCTTCATTCATTCATTATTTATATGACATTTTGCTTTATCTTCTGAATAAAAACCCCAAAATCGAAATATAAACCTGCTACCATCAAAAACATAACAAATGTCGTGTTTCCATTTAAAATTATGAATATTTATAGAATTTTTCAAGTATTAAACGGTAAACAAAGAAACGATTGCAATTCAAGACGACGCCGCGTCACCGGGCGGAATAATATTATAATCCAATTCGAGACAGATGTTTACGGGAATGTTGTTGTAGTATATATATAGTAGGGTGGACGGGGGCTAATTGTAAGCACGCTTTAATTTGTAAGAAAGTCCTCTTTGACGCAAGAAGAAGCCGGTACTAAATTTCAATAATTCAAATATATATATAATATATATATATATATATATAATATATATATATATATATATATATATATATATATATATATATATATATATATAATATATATATATATATATATATATATATATATATATATATATATATATATATATATATATATATATATATATATATATATATAATATATATATATATATATATATATATATATATTGGAGGTTCAGTTTGCTTCAAGCTGCTTCTTCCGCCGGCTAGACTTCATTTTATTTGTACAAAGAAAGAAGTCAACAAAATAAAACTTTGGACAAGAGTTCATAATCTTATTTATTTTTATATAAATTACAAACACAGCGACGATGATATTTAAATATTAATTACTTACATGTTTATTAATATATGTATAAAAATGCACATTGAAATAACATAACATAATATAGAGGACCGTCGTGGGCGTAAGCGTCTGCCTGTAAACGCGACGGTTTGAGAGTTCAATTCCCACTCGGAGAAGATGGATTTTTCGAATTCCATTTTCTTCGGTCTGGAAACTAGGCAAAGCCAGGCGTTGAGTTCCGCTACTCAACACGCAATGCTTCGAAAAAAGCGGGGACGGAGAAAGCAGGGACTTAGCAACGGAGTATTTAACACTAGGTTCATAAGGTCCCTGCAGTTCCCTCTGCCTACCCTGCAATATGCGGAATAAAGCGTGAAGCTATAAAAAAAAATATAATATATGCTCGTCTGTATAAAAGTATTAAAATTATAATGTTTTTTCTAATATTGGATTAATTTTTATCGGCTCTAGATCAAATGATTTAGCCGCTGATAATATATTTCATGTTTTAATAATTATCTGCATTTTTATACATGTGTATATATATATATATATATATATATATATATATATATATATATATATATATATATATATATATATATATAGATATATATATATATATATATATATATATATATATATTATATATATACTATATATATATATAAAAAGATTAAAACACTCATAAGACTGTTTAGTCGATTCATAGCGTAAGACAAATGACACCTGTTTCTCTCCGTGGGGTGCGTTTCGATGTGTGTCCTCAACGGGTTAAAAAAATTAATTAAAATAATATGTTAATCACAAAAACTGAGATATATTGCATTTTTTAAAAACTATGCCCGCGATTTCATCCACATGGACTAAAATCCACAGTCTTTAACATTGCTGCTCCACTCCTATTAAACATAACTCCTATTAATCTTACTTAAAGAAAACATGTAAAAATTTGAACGCAGCGGGACTCCAACCCGCGCCCTCTTGCGAACCATGCAAGCGCTCTCACCACCGAGCCATGCTTTCTTTTCTTCATCACGCCGCGTTGAAATTCTTATATGCTTTTATACAACTTATCCAACCCAAAGACCATTACAAAGAACAATCGTTTGGCGACAAGAGAATGCTATTTTTATTAAATATTTTTATGATCTTTTAAAGTGTTAATCCACACTGAGGATAGAACATTTTTTGCTCTCACCGCTGAGCTAACAACCAAATAAGTTGTATAAAGCATGTAAGAATTTCGACGCAGCGTGATAAAAAAACGCTTGGCTCAGCGGTGAGAGTGCTTGCACGGTTCGTAGGAGGGCGCAAGTTCGAGTTCCGCTGCGTTCAAATTTTTACATGTTTTCTTTAAGTATTTTTTCTATCCTCAGTGTGGATTCACACTTTAAAAAAATCATAAAAATATCCTATTAAGCTTTCTTAATGAAACATTACAATTTACAACTCGAACCTATCCTCCTCCGAACCTCGAACTAACCTCTTGACATTCTTGACATCAAATGAACATCAGTTCCATATTATTAGCATATATTGAAGTATTTAAGTCAATAGCCCACTTTGCCTCAACCTACCCTCCAAGATTTACTTCTGTTTTGAGCGGAAGTGGATTATAATCGTTTTAATTCTACGAATGAATCTATAGAAATTTGTATATATGTAAATAAAACAAGAATTTGTGTACAAATTTAAATATTTTCAAAAATTATGTTTTGTAACAGTATAAATTAATATAGCTTCACGCTTTATCCTGCACGTGGCAGGATAGGCAGAGGGAGCTGCAGGAACCGTAGAAACCTAGTGTTAAAACACTTGGTTTCTCGCTTTGCGCCTTTTTCGGGGCATTGTGTGTTGAGTGGCGGAACTTAACGCCGCGTTTTACCTCGTTTCCAGGGCGAAGAAAATGAAAACTGAAAAATTCATTTTCCCCGAGGGGGAATTGAATCCACAAACCATCGCGTTTATAGGTAAACGCTACGCCTCTGCGACACGACGGTTCTCAAAAAAAAATACTGAAGACCGTCGGGCTTCGATTTA
>JAZFAU010000300.1:799931-802431 GCA_037178615.1 Dione vanillae | reverse complement strand
TTATTTTTTTACCATATTTTTATTCTGGATTCGCTTGCCTTATCAATTTATATATACATACTTGTTGTCTTTATTTGTCTTTATTTTAATACCTAACGGGGTAGTCAGAGAGAACGGAGTAGTCAATCAGTAGCCTTAGTATATACACACATACACGTGATATATATTGCCTACATATTATATTGAGGACCGTCGTGGCGCAGAGGCGTAAGCGTCTGCCTGTATACGCAACGGTTTCAGAGTTCGATTCCCACTCGGGGAAGATGGATTTTTCTATTTCCATTTTCTTCGCTCTGGCAACTAGGCAAAGCACGGCGTTGAGTTCCGCCACTCAACACGCAATGCCTCGAAAAAGGCGGAAAGCGGGGACGGAGAAAGCAGGGACTAAGCAACGGAGTGTCTTAACACTAGGTTCATGTGGTTCCTGCAGTTCCCTCTGCCTACCCTGCAATATGCGGGATAAAGCGTGAAGATAGAAAAAAAAAGAGAAAATATATATAATTGGTTATAGGAGGATAGAATTTATAAATTGTTTTAAGTATTTTTTTAAAAAATAAGCTATTAAATTAAATAGATGGTGAGATAAGTGTGTTAAAGCAACCAAAAACCTTAAAATTGTAATAGTATTATAGGATTATAGACTAATTAATCGAAGAAAATCTTGAAATTATGTTCGTAGAATTTGATTTCTTTTTGTTTTAAATTTTTCATCTGGAAATGCGTGTAATTTTTGAGAACGTCGCTTTAAATATATAAGAAGTGTTCGTGGGTTCAAATTCAAGAACTTTTTTTATTAAAAAATATGTGGCCTTGTTTTCGTACTCAGTATTAAGACAGATTTGGTAATTTTCGAAACATTGCCTAATAAGTGGCGTAACTCAACGCCGCGATTTGCGGTACTTACCAGCATGTAATGTAAAAAATAATGTAGTGGCCAATCCTCATGTACCCTAGGAGGCCGTATAAAAAAACCTTAGTCGTAAAAACAGCGCTCTCTCACGTTGTGTCACCTATCGATACATTGGCAAGTGTAACAATTTATAAGAGATAGCGATTGTCACATATATATATATATATATATATATATATATATATATATATATATATATATATATATATATATATATATATATATATATATATATATATATATATATATATATATATATATATATATATATATATATATATATATATATATATATATATATATATATATATATATATATATATATATATATATATATATATATATATATATATATATATATATATATATATTTATATATATATATATATATATATATATATATATATATATATATATATATATATATATATATATATATATATATATATATATATATATATATATATATATATATATATATATATATATATATATATATATTATATATATATATATATATATATATATATATATATATATATATATATATATATATATATATATATATATATATATATATATATATATATATATATAAATATATATATATATATATATATATATATATATATATATATATATATATATATATATATATATATATATATATATATATATATATATATATATATATATATATATATATATATATATATATATATATATATGCCTCGGGGAAGATGGATTTTTATATTTCCATTTTCTTCGCTCTAAAAATAAATAAATAGGCAAAGCGTGGCGTTGATTGCCGCCACTTATCACGCAATGCCTTGAAAAGGCAGAAAGCGGAGACGAAGAGAGCAGGGACTAAGCAACGGAGTGTCGTAATACTAGATTCCACTGTGCAAAACTCACTGTGGGAAAAATATGAAGCTAAAATACTTATAGAGCTATATAAACCAAAAGGTACGTCAGCATAGACAGAAGAAATGCGACAGTTTATAATCTTGCTGATGTTGTGTAGCTTATCACAATCTTAGAATTTTAAATATGTTTCCACGTTTATTTTATTTAATGACGAATGGCGAATGTAAGTCAATATAAGTATTGAAAGAAAACGATAAAATATAAAATGTTTACATTATATTCCTTAAATCAAATTGTGCTGGTGAGTCTCTCCCTTTTTCTCTATATGGAAATAAAACACAATTATTCAAATGCTTTGGACCACACATCGATGGCCCCTCTAAGTTAACATTTTATGGTAGAATTAAGGTGACACAATATTGGTTTCTCGGAACATGTAATTGAACTAGGTGTCTTCAATCCACTAGGATTACTAAGATCTTGTCATATTTTTGAATGTCCAATCCTATATCGTGTCAGATATACTCTCTATATATATATATATATATATATATATATATATATATATATATATATATATATATATATATATATATATATATATATATATATATATATATATATATATATATATATATATATATATATATATATATATATATATATATATATATATATATATATATATATATATATATATATATATATATATATATTATATAT